>CAJUYH010001828.1:43528-88720 GCA_910591685.1 Galerucella tenella
AACAAAACTAGTGAATTATGATTTTTGTTTCTACAAGTCCAGGGGTAATTAAATCATAAATAATTGTGATGAAAATGAGAAAAGACAAAAAGAAAATGTGTATACTTTTATCACATGAAATGCTTGTAGGGTGCACTTTGGGAATCCCCTGAATTTCAAACGCCCTTTCACCCTTTTTTCACCGCACACTTCTATAAGCCCCTCACACCTTATATACCCATAGCTTCTTTCTGTTATTACTCTATATCTCTGTTGCCTTGTGCGTAATTAAGAAATCTCCGTAAAAAGACTGTGGCGGCAATGAACTCCGGGTACCGTAGAGAGTAAATTAACTCTATTACTTATTCAACTTTTATCTAAAATTGCCAGAGAAAGAGTTACATAAGCATTAAATTTATTATCCTTCAACTCAAATAAAAATATGATATTTATCACAAATTTTTTTTACAAAATGGCATTCAAATATTTTACAAATTTTTTTTTTTTTAAACAACTCTCTTCCTCTCTTTTGTAATGCTCAAGTGCGATAATCGCGAGAGCGTGAATATTTGAGAGGTTGAAATGGCAAACTTAGCGGGTAGGAATGGGCAAGAAGGATGATTGCAAATTTTAAGCTTGTTTAATTTAACACCTTGCCCGTGTAAGCCTCAATGGCATGGAGATAGAAAGTACGGGTAGACATTGTGAAGGGAACTGTGGAAGGATTGAACGGTGGAACGGAGAAACGGACGAAGGGTGGTAGGAAAACTGGTGGAGTTGAAAGTTTCAAGTTTTCAACGACTCGTCTAGAGTATATATATATATACTTAAATATCTCTTACACTCTCCCGTTTATTCGTTGCCTTTACTGTTGGCCTCTATCTCTCTTATGCTTTACGCTACTTGGCAGCTTTTACTCCACATAAATATGGCTTCGACAGGACTGCGTATATATTCTACCAGCTCCGGACGACTCAAGTTACTCACCCGAGTTGAGATACAAGTTCCTCGTCGACCTTTTGTTTCCCAACTCGCGCTCCAACGCGACGTTTGAGATGAAAATCTGTAGATTCGTTGCTATCTCTTATTCTTCAGAGTAATAACAATTGTGAGTAAGCACACGACAAGTATATGTTATTTCGAAAAATTTGTAACATTTATATTGCAATAATATAACAATATAATTTTGTATTTTTTCTTTCAATGTTTCATGGCTCACATTATACCTGCAATCATTATTATAATATTGAAAATCAATACTCCATTATAATTAACTCCTTTCTATTTTAATGTATTTTATTTTATATTTGGGAATTCTATGAGCCATTATATTTTCATTGCAAATAAGCAAAAACATTTTTTACACATAATATCACAACGATAATACAGAATTAATTATGGGGGCAATGCACTGCGTCAATGTTTTATAAATAATTCACGCTCGAAAATAAATTAATGAATAAAATCTCATGTTAATGTAATCAAAGTACTATGCAAATTCATACATATATATATAAGTGAAATAATAATTAAAAAAAAAAACAAAAAATTAATTATATGTTATATGAATACAATTTGAAATATTTTGTCTAATTTATTAGTTCAGTATTGAAGGTTGTACAATCTGCATATCTTATTTGTTTGAATGTTTAGGAACATTTTTCCTCAATATTGTCTGTACAAAGTTTCTATTTTCTTGCAGTTTCTAATGGAAATATTATTCTTTTGTCTTTTCACAGGCGGTACCGTCCAATAGCGCTACCAGACAGTCAAATGGTGACTCAAGCCATAACCACAATGGGTATCAAACGCCTGCCACCTCCGGTGCCCATAACACTTTAAATCCTATGAATAATTTAAACGGCATCAACGCACAAGCTACGTACGACACCAAATGACAATCGAAGTAAGGTGGAATATTGGATATATATTGGATCGGATAATATATGTAAACGAAACCATGAAAAAAATCATAAAGATGAAAAAAATAAATAAATTTAACGTAATGGAAGGACTTGGTGAAAAAAGAAAAGAAAAAGATATTGTAAAATAACTATAATTATATCATTCGAAAAATAGTTATATTGTGATTGCCGATATGGAATTTGAAATATTATGCTAATATTGAACATGAAGGGGAGTTAATAAATTTTGGTGCTTTGTAAAAAATTTGTTATTAGTTATAAATAAGAACAAAAAAAATGATTTTAATGTAAACATATTGAAAATTGAAAGAAACATTTAGCATGAATAGAGAAACGTTACTTTTTAAATCGCCAATGGAGTTTTGTTGAAGTTATAATAAAATTGTACTGAGAGAGAAATGTGAACAGAGAAATTCATAGAGGTAGATAGATCGAAATCGGGTGGCTACGGCCGCACACAGAGCACACACCCCCCGGGGTGTAATACGTTAGGGGTGACTTAGCGTCGTTTCAACTTCGAATCTCCATAGAGGCCAGATTGATGTGGCCAACTTTTACGTTGCCTTATTTGCGAGTCAGATAACGAGGCTGAGTTATGCCGAAAGTTTTACGCGGTGAGGTTGGGTTGAACAGAAAAAAAAATGGAATAAAAGTGAAAGTGAAAGTGCTTTATTTCATGGCCATATGTTCGACAAATAAAAGAAAATAGCTGCTCATACATTTGTCAGTTGAAAGCACCATCCACATCTGTGACTAAATGCTTCCAAGACACTGTTATATACAAATATATCTAAATGCAAAATGTTCACATGTAATACCGAACACGTTCCTATAAAATTATTGATATATCTAATTGATTTAATAGGTAAAGAATCAAATACCATTGTATATATACACATATCCATATGGGGCATTCGTTCTATAAAATGTCAGCTAGCACTTATAAATCCAATCATTTCTCATTTCATAGTCAATTTTTTTAATATATATACACATATATATGAAGGGTCGTCCAGAATAACGATCAGAGTCCGATGTTTCTATATTGTCAGTATTTGCATTTTTATTTTGAAATCCTAATGTATTTAGACGGCGCTATTGGAATCCAATATAAAAAAAAGTGTATAATAAGAATAATTTGAAGGAAAAGGTGAATGAAATGCAGAATAGTCTTGTAAACCTACTAGAATCCTGATGACGAATTTTAAATGTAATCAGTCGTAACCGGATTGACAAATATAAATGGCTGAATCCATGCTCGATCCCTCATACCGCATGACTAATACAATATTATACGTATATAAGTAACTATAGCTCTGTAAACATACGAAATTTGTCATTCACTTTAGACGTTTGTTAACGTTCGTTATATGGAAAATATATAACGCTATTTCCCATAGAAGAAAAAAAAATGTTTTTTTGTATTATAGTTTATTATTGTATGGAGGAAAAAAAATTGAATAAAAATATAATAATAATTGATTGGATGTTAGTATTATTATTGTCACTTGTATGAAAGTGCATATTGGATCATTCAATTTTAATGCCTCATATTTATATACAGTCGATGATATTTTTGTTTCACACCCAACTTAACCCCGTCACGCAACCCCCGCACATAGCTATTTCGGTTTTCCAAACGTTCTTCATATGCTCTCGTTTCCTTTCAAATATTTAAGTTTGCTACGTGATTGGCCGAACAAAGCATATATATATATATATGTGCGTAGGTATACATTTGCCGTCAATAATTTACCAATCATATACGCGCGCTCGCCCGATGCCCCTTTTGTGTTTTATACCGCGGGCAAAACGGATGAATCGCATTGTGTATTCAGGAGAAGCCGTGGAATCTCTCCCAACTCTATTGGATGGAGGCGCAAAAAGCATATCGCATCCGAGGCCCCAGCAATCTTCACTCGCACGGATTGACTCGAGAATTCAGCTGAATATTGTGAATTTATGACGACTACGAGCATTCAAAACGAAAAATTTTTTGAATTTCATTTCTAATTAAATTTTATTTGCAGCTTATAACAACAACAAATATATATATACATTTGAAATGTTGAATCTACTCGTGTCAATTTTTCGTTAAATCAACATGCATAGAAAATTCTTGACAATTTACTATTAACATCCAGTCCAGAACAATTTTATAATGAATATATTGCAAGTTATAAATTGCTGTTTATGTATCTGTTAAGTAAATTTTTTTTAGGAGTACGAAATCAATGATATATATCACATTATGTGAATTATAGTATTGTATAAATTTTCAAGAGATGCGAGTAACCTTTCTGAAAAATATCATCACACATATATCGATAGTATTCGATAATATCTGATATATATATATTTTCGATAAAATATATTTGCACACTTGTAGGCGTAAAAAAATACCACTGAACACCTGTAATAAAGCTACACATTAATTATTATTATTATATTGTTAATATATTTGAATAAGAAGAAATTGACATTGGCATAAAAATAAAATTATCTCAACTCCACATTATAAATTGAAGATTTTCATATGAATATTATTCCTTATTATACTGTAACTTACCAAAATATTTCAATTAATTTATTTGATAAACATAGAGAAATTGGGCTCACGATAATATACTTTTTGTGTGGAGGCAAATATTTGAAAATTCAAAGGTGATGGAAAATAAATTTTATATCATACATTTAAAGCATTTATTCAGTGAACATAAAAATGAATTTTGAACCTATGGGAAATTTAGTAGATGAAAGGAAGTAAAAAAATCATGAGTTCTGTCCATTCGAGTAAGATGGCACACGTCAGTCTAAGTTGACATATTCATTTATCGTCGCAAAATTCACACTTGAATGTTTTTGTTTTTTGTGCAATGCCATTCACGCCGTTCACATAACTGGCAATATACCCATTGCTTTCGTGGCTCCGATTTACCGTAAAAGTCATGTAATGAAGGTATGCCGCATCGGATTCATCGGCATCATCAGCGTCCCGACTTAAATTTTCCATAGATTCAATATCCGTGTCATCCTCGAGGTACTTCTACTGCTTCGAGTTTTAAAGTTCTTACTATTTTCCGTCTTCTTCTCATTTTCTTCTCATTCTTTTCAAATATAATAAAAAACTGACCTGGTAGACAGTTGTTGATACAAACACTTCCAACAAAATTATATATTCGCCTAATGTGATTAAAATAATGCTCACCACATTCACCCAATTGAAGCGGGTAATCGCACATGTTTTGAGTGATCACAATATCTATGAGACGATGTGTGAAAGTTGACTACATTTTTATAGGATATATATTTGAACGAATATAGCTACTATGTCATCTTACCTGAGTATGTCATCTTGAGCACAATTCCCCTAAATAATTTCATGATTCATTAATTACTTTGCTCGATTTAATCTGGGCCAAAACTGTTATTAACACTGGAGTAAAGTCAAATTATATTTACATCTATTCAAACAATCATTTGTTAATAATCAAGCTATTAAATTGCATGCCTATATTTTCTTCAAAGTGGATTCCATCCTATCATTCACATGAATATACTTCTTCCAAATGAAACAGCTTCATTTTTATACCTCCACAAACAATAAAAAATACAAATTGAAATGAATGAATGAAAAAAAGTATCAAAGAGTATTGTATAATATTTTTATTAATATATTGACACAGGTTAATTTAATTAAATGCCAATTTGAAATGGAAAATCCAGTTATGTAATATTTTCATATACTTATACATTATTCACAAAAATCATAATTTATAATCAGTAATTAATTGAATTTTTCATATATAATCATACCATTCTCATTATGAGTCAGCATATGATAATATACTGTATTTATTATCATATATGCATATTAAATATCGTGACTACATTTCAGTTGTGTGAGGAGTGTATCAATACAAGAGGCTACACTACCACGTCGCTCTGGGAATCTATAAAAATACATTAAAAAATTATATGACAGTGACTAATTAAATAGAGAATTCAAATTTCCAATTTTTCTTTTACCTCTGTTCCTTGCTCTGCCTCGTTTTACTTCTTCTCATTTTTTGTCATGGTAATCATCGGCAATTAGTATGGCACACCCCTGCTCGATAAATGTTATTTATAGAGCGCGATTACCCGCGGGCGCGTCTAACTACCAAGGTGCTCCATCCCCTTCGCCAAACGTCGTCTCGACCATCGAATTCAAATACACGTGCGACCCTCTATAATTATCTGGCGATTAACCACCTTTGAATCAAACGTGTCTAGCCCTGACGGAAAAATAAAAGAAAAAAATGAAAAAATACGATTATATGAATTTATGGAAACTATTTTTTTCTACGGTGAAGTACCTATTTAATTTCAAACACTTTGTTAATTTGCTATATTTCGACGCAGATTCCAGTCATTGTCTGGAAGACGTTGACATAAAAACTACTACTTGGCTATAATTTATAATTAGAGGGAAAATTAACGAAATCATTTTATATTGAATTTTATGTGAAATTGCTATTTAAACTATTTCAAAAATTTTGCTTAAAACTGCAGCATTTCATGTCGTATTTCTGCTTTCAAATGTTTTTGGCACAAGTCATTAATCCACGTAAATTAAATAATTTCTTTAGATTGTCTGAAATTTATAAAAAAATCGATTTGACATAGAAGTTATGGTTAAATTAATAATTATTAAATGTTTACACATGAAGCTCACTTGCATGTTCGGAAGTTAAAATCAATAGTCATTAATAATTAAAAATATGATTTCATTTAAAATATATATTGAGAATATTATTTTATATTTATAAATTATACATGAAACTTTGTCGAACACTGGATACTTTATTATTATAGTACCTGCCTTGTAGACATATCATCCGGTATGAAAAAATGAAGAATCCGAGACTGAATTAACGTCGAAGGTGACACATCATTCGAATATTTCTATTGCAATATCATATCAACAATTATAAATAAATAAATTAAAGATGGTAGCAGACAGCACTATAGGGACTTGTCGGAAATCCATGGTTCATTCATGAAATACAACTCAATATTGGTGTGGGCCACTAAATAATAATTATTTATATAGAACATAGTAATAAATATACGAGTATATAAAAATCGGGGTGGGATGCCAGTGAAAACTGATTTAGCTCATGTAGTAATACTCTATCGTTCTCTCTACGACATAAATAAATTTCCATAATGTTAACACTATCTACATATATTGTTAGGTTCTAACTCGATTTTCTCTCTCACTTCGAAGATTAATATACATTCGATTTTTTATCCGTCAATATTCAAAATTTATAGGTTAAGATGCACTGGTTAAAAAGACAAGCTAACAACTATTTGTGCGTTGCACTGTTACCGTTAGCATAAAAAAGTGCGAGATGCGAATATTTTGGAATATAAAAATCAGTAATGCTGATAAATTATACATAATCAATATTAAAAAAGACCGATTAAACACTATTGATAAGATTAATGCAATATTTAACAACATATTCATTTCTTCACCTCGGCAATGTAAACGCAGGACAACATCAAACGTTTCATCGATAAAAACAAAAATGCTTAGTCAGTTATTGGCAAATAAAATTGACAGTTCAAGAAACTTCCTCTTCAATATCATTATTACCAAACCCGAATTTCAGAATGTATATACGTTCATGTTTGAACAAAAAGAATAGAGGTATTTTGAAGCTGAGTTGGGCTGTTGGAACTCGCTTCCAGTACCGGACTCTTGCGTGCATCAACCTTACATATAAACGCTGGTAGGAGCGCGCCAATTGACCTTCTCTTGAAACATCCAATTCTATTCGTTGATATATTTCATCAGTTCGGTCGAAATAATCGGTAATTAAAATCGATGCATATAACTTGGTGAAATAACAAAAATATCAGTTCAATCTATTTGAATAAATATTATTGATTGCAATAAATAAATATTGTGTCAAACAATTATCTGCCTTCCATCGTGATTGCATCAACTGGACATAGCAGTGACTGGCAACGATCATTCTAACTTTTCGGACATTAATCTAAATTAAATTGATTTTGTATTAGTTGCAAAAGTCCACGCGTATTGATACCACAATCATCAACCAAAAATACAGCCAGGACCGAACAATATATAGGTATATGTTTGCTAACACACGAGTAAAAAATAACAGCTATTAATTAAAGGAGTAAAAATTGTTTTCATAAAATTCATTTGCGGAAATATGCGACGACTAAAATAATATTCGAGCAGGCTGATGCGTGCCCAGTACCCCATTCCCCATTCCGTGAAGCATAAAAGGTAAAAATCCCATTGCCCATGCGACGAGAAAAATGGCGGAAGAAGAGAGAATATGAGCGAGTGAATAGAAAGGTATGGAGTTAAAAGTTGACACAGAGGGGTCGGAAAGAAAGTTTTCACATTTTTTCCATATCCATAACTCTTATAAAAAATATTTCTATTCTGGTATTGTGTGTGTACATATATATTTATATATATATATATATATATATGTTCTTGAGCAATTGTATGTACTGAGGGTGCTCAAGGGGACCATGAGAAGTGAGACGGCACGAAGTATGATTTAAGCATGCGTAAAACGGTCGTTAAAACAACAAAACTTTTTAACGCTTTGCCTTGATTACCTAACTCACTTTATTAAAACGTTGCAATATTATATTTCTCGTTCTCCTACCCTACCCCCAACAGATTTAGATTCGCCCTCGAGTGATTTTATTTTTCAAGATATACCTCTGAGCTTTCATTGGCATGTATTGTTATATGCAATAAACAAAAATACTACAAAAATGTACATCCAATGCATATTCATGCTGTATTAATTTCAGTATTATTTATGGTTCTATTATTTTCAAATATTCATTGAAAGATATATGACCGCCAATGTTTTAAAATAGTATTTTTTAAAGTCTCGAAAATTTATTGAAAAAATGATATAGAGAGGAGACTGGAAACGTCATGTGAAATCCAACATACATTTCCTTTATTACCAAACAAGATTATTCGGTATTCGTTTCAGTCAACAAATATTGTCCGTCATTTCGGTGGAATACATTTGCTTATTTTCACTCAATTCGCAATAATACTACGAGATGAAAAATAGCATAAAAGACCCTTTTTATACTGACACACCACGCTCGATTAGTGTCAAATAGATTACGTCACTATAAATTTCGAAGTTTGTTTTATGGAGAAGAAAATAACGTTGAATTCCAAGTGGCAAGCCCTAAATGCATGTATATTATTGTTATACTATATTTTTGCGATGACATTTTGGTAACTATCAATATTATTATTTAATGTCATTTATGAATGACGAATTTCGATACGTACGAGTTGTGCCACCGCCATCACTTAAAAACTGATTACTATACAATCAGATGTTTTTAATTTATTTTATCGAACATGACAATAAAAATATCATTAAATGAATTAAAAAATTCCATAACGTACAATTTTATGTCTTGGACCATAATACATTTGTCAATTGCGAGACTGTATTGCTCAGTTGATGATTGATACATCAATCAATGCCACCAGACTATTGAGAGACGAGAAAAAAGACACCAATTATATTCTACTGTTTTTACATATTCGCATTTGGGATTGGACGAATGTTTGATATTATTATGGAAAATTTGAAAATTTTCCAAACTCATAATTTTGTGTTAAACGCTGATAACTTTATGAGAAGAGTTTTGCACACCCTAATTTATTTGACAATAACTGCATGAACATTTCATGCATCATATTGACTCATTCAAAGAGGATCATATTGCAAAACACATTGAAATCTCGTATTAATATTAATGACACTGACAGTGGCATTCACAGCTCAGATTGCTAGCTGGTGTCTCTGACTTGTGCACATTGATATTTTATTACGTTAATTAAACAAAAGATGGGGCTAGGACCTAATGAAATAACTTATATGAATGCACAACATTATATTTTCTTTCTTGTATCTTTTGCATTTCTTTTATCATTAAACCTGCACATCCTTTAGAATTTTTTTTCGCGTTAGTGCGAGACGCACGTCAATATATTTCTCTGTAATATAAATATATTGTTTTTATTTCTTTTAAAGATGTGAACGATATTATGGAAGGTGGAATTGTGGATGAAAGAGGCAGGTGGCCGAAAGGTAATAGAACATACCGGGCTGTATGACCTACAGTATATAGATATGTATATGTAAAGGGATGTCGAAGCATGCCAACTATCTTTTCATTTCGCTTTGTCCGACGATGGTCTTTCGCGTTCACCCTGCACATTTACCTTTTTCAACCCCCGTGCACAATCCCTTTCAGTAATATACAAGGTAGATGTCCTGTCGCCTCGAGTGATCCCGCATTGTTATATTCTCCTTTCCCTCTCAATATATATATATATATATATATATATATATATATATATATATACATATGTGCACCTACATAATATATGAATATCAATGTGAACAACTTCAAATATATATGTAAAAAAAAACGAGAGACAGCCGTTCCAAAGACGACGGAGGTTATGAAATAAAAAAAAATTACTGACGCATAATATATCCCAAGCAATATTTGTATTCATTTTTTATTTTTCAGATATCTATAGAAATGAACTCTCAGTTTAATTTTCATCTCACTTATTTCGCACACATTTTTATAAATGTCGTTACTGGTGTTTCATTTTCGTTCCGGTAACAGCGGAGAATGGGGAAGAAATCACGATACTGAAATGGCTTCACAACGACATTTGAAACCTTTGAAAGAAAATAAAGTATATATGAAGAAAAAAAAAAAAATTATGGTGAATGACGGAAGAAGTCGTTAAAAGTAATGTTGTTTCCATTTACAGTTCTGCTCATTTTTTTGTTTATTTTTTCCCATTTCATTGAAGCCCCTCATATAAATGTATAAAAACAATTAGTGAAAAAAATTAATAATTTAGCAAAGAATTTTATTTTTTATTTTCCGTATTTTTCGTTTTTTTTTTTGTACTTCCTATTGAGAAATGCCAACACCGAAATAGAGCAATTCCAGCTAAAAAGCTCTCCATGCAATAAATGTATAACCATTGAATTCGTGAAAGGTAATATACGGAATGAGAGAGGTAGAAGTGAAAAGGAGAGATAGTGGGAGGAATAGAGAGTGAAAAGGAGTATGAGAATGGTTTTACATGGCACGGGCTTTTGTTTTCCCAGAACTGCCACTTGTAAATATAATTACAAACTCCGGCAGTCCCATTCCTAATTTGATTCCGCGGTTGTTTTCACCCACTTTCTCCGCTCACTCTGCATTCACTATATATACAAACAAATCTATAGCATTTCTCCCAGTACTCGCAACATTTTCCTGTCCCTTCTACTGAAAGCATTGTCTCTCGTCTCTTCATTCAAATTACCGAGGCAGAAACGTTGCGCATCCCGTATTTTCTATTCGACTTTAACGAACGGCAGGCGCACGCGCCTCATCTTTCCCTATCTCACTCTCACCTCCTTTATATCGCTCGTCAGTAATATCTTTGTCGGAATTTTAATGAATCCGTCATATCAGGCATTGTTACACGCGATGGTGAGAAGTCGCAGCGATTGTCAAAGAAAACTGTACCATTTTTCAAATTATAGATATATATATACAACCGTATCGTTCCTCATCATTGTTAACTTTGCCCAAATATTCCGTAATTACATATATCATTATTCTTTATAATTTATATATATATATATGATTTCAACCTGGGTGGCCACTCATAGTTATACATTTTGAATTGTGCGCGATATATAGATATATTTGTTAGTCATATCATGAAAAAATGCAGTTCAACTGAAGTAGGGGAAAAGCTTTTATAAATAGTACATAAAGTACAATACAGAAATAACCCTCAGGTGTTGGAATAGTAAACGGTGTCGTGCACGCATCTCATTATATATATTTATGTATAGCAAAAAATACTGCAGCACTCACAGGAATTGGTATATTTATCCTACATATAAATATTTTTATTTAAATTCAAACGATTTCATGAACTGTAGTATGGTGATGATTTAGACTTCTGTATATATATATATTGAAAGCGGAAGGAAAATGGAATAAATTGTGTAATTCATATATAGCAAATAGTAGGCTGGCACCTCGATATTTACGTAATTAAAATTCCGGCCAGTCAACCGTACCTTGGATTATTCGGTATGGCGTATCACAGTAGTAGTGTAAGGATAGTAGTAGTAGTACAGTGGGCGGATCATTCGTGTTTGTGTCGACAACAAAAGGTATATAGGTAAAGAGATGTGGAAGAATGAGGAAAAGAGAATGGGAAGTTGAGAAAACGGTAGGACAGAGCCGTGTAGCTATATATTCGATATGTGTATGTTTGTGTGTGTGAAATTGGAGGGAGTCACCTCGAACTCCTCACTTAACAGGGGTCGCAGAATTATTACGTCTTTTGTTCCAAACCTCGAACAGCCCCATTTGCGGAATTGCAGATCGCATTCGAGACGCGATTGCGGTGGCCGAACGACGAGCGAGAGAGAACAACACATCACCTCCTTTTCCTTCCAAAACGACTTCCGTAGAGTTAACCCCTTTGTTAGTTTGACTAATTCGCCGCAAGTATAATTTTCCCATTCAAATATTCGCTCGAATATATTATACGTTCACCAACGAAGAATAATCAGCGATAATTGAGGAGTAGGAAAAAAAAAATTTCAATGTCATCTTGAAAAAGATAATAAATTTTTTATATGAATATCTCATATTCATTTTTTGTTTCAATCAAGAATTTGTAACAACCAAAAAAAATTCTTGATTATACAAAAATGAATACGTAATATAGACATTTGCAGAAATGATTATGGTATTTACAGTGATTTAAAGACAATTGGACGGCCGAATGTTTTTTATTAGTTGGATACATTGAAACAAGTGAACTAATCCAAGTTGAACTCTTGATCCAATGGCTCCACATTTACTGTGATTTAACATTCGCAATGCGAAAGATTGCACCGCCATCCAAACTAACCCCTTTCAAAGAACATATAACAGGATCGTTAACGTAAAGAAACTTGGCACTGTTATTGCCGATGTTTCCCTTGACGGAGCTCCGTAGCAACTTTTACTTTTACGCGGACAATTCGAATTAAGAATTTACGATAACTGCCCTCTTACACCACTCTACCCGTATATCCCAACAGACTTGTACGATATTCTATCGCACTCTCAAATCATCCCAAATTTCAAACCTAAAGGAGTGTCAGCTCACGATATTCGCTTAATTATACAAATGATGATACCATCTCTTGTCACAATTGTTGATATATTGTAGGCCAATATTGACGTAGATTATTTTTCTCTAATCTCTATTAAAAGAATATTATCGCTTAGATTTTATTGATATTCTTAATTAGCACACATAACAATTTTTCGTGTCACGTATGTTATAATAGAGCAACATACACCAATAACATTTGAAATCTTCAGGATGAAAAAAACTGCGGATTTATAACACGACGATTGTCATCAATGAAAAAATAACACTCAAGAAAAATCTATTTTCATAAAGTAATTATAATTTTTTATGGAGTGCAATGGCAATCCTAAAGCTGTAATTCAACTATATCTTCAACTCCCTTTCCTTTTGTCTCGACTCATACGCCAATGTACATATATACATACTTGAATGTTTCTTTGGTGCGGAGTTCAGAGCCGCAGGGAGAGCAACACTGGCAAACTAACTTCTGCTAATAATAACAGTGAGACATTAATTTCTAACGATTAAGTCCATTGGGACATTACATTGCATGGCGCCAGTCGCGACCGATATTTTTTATATATCTTTTGTTCGAACAAAATTTTTACATTTATATGAAATGAACAAATTTACTTTTGTTTTCAACATATCATGGTTTACTATGTTTTTCCTTTAACTTTTGTCTTTTTTCACGTCGTATGACGAATAATCGACTTTATACGATGCCCAAGAGTCCTCGAGGGAGTCGTTAAGGCACGAGGCTCAAAAGAACGAGAATGAAACAGAAAAAATTTAACGAGCTGACTCTGTGAAATGTCTGTTAATGTGTGCGTATGGTTTTTTTTTTGTTTCTTTGTTTACTCTTATAGTTTTTCATTTGGTTGTTTTTTATTGCTTTTTTTTTCAACAGAAATATTATTGATAATTTATTTTCAATGATTCAATAATTCAATTAGAATCCATATAATAACTTTTAAATTTCCAGTTTTCCATTTGCAAAACTGTGGGTTAGTTGATCGTGAAGGTGTTACACAGACATTTGAGCCTAATAGGCAGGTTTGAAATATGTACAACCTGCCCACCAGCTAACGGATAACAATAAACCAACACTTATATCACACTCTGGAACGCACAATGGGCCACAGTGTCTCACCCTCAGTGCTAACGATCTCACCTTGACGAGTCACCAAGGCAGTCGTAGCATTCTTTATACGAATCCCGAGGGCCACACGTATTTATGTTTATTTTTTTCCCTTCTTTTTCATCATCTCCTCTTCCTCAACTCTACTCACCCAGAATTTTACAACCTCCAGGCATTATTTCCACGAACGAATGAGATAAAGAAAGAATAGATAAAATGATATGATAACATTAATAAATGGAAATTTGGTACTCCTTACGGAATCAAGAGACGGCATAATGGCAAAGAGATGCTTGGGAACTCGTAAAAGTTAACAGTGATGAAAATATTATATTCGTTGAAATCCCACGAGGAATGGAAAAAAAATGTTGAAAATTTTCACAGTCGTGTCTATTTTATACGGGAAACTACATTATCAAACGGTCACATAATTGATGTCGGACTATGGGGTGCTGCAAATACGTACATTTAACAAAATAAATCATTCCCTCTATGCAGAACACTGTGTGTCGCTTAACATCAACAAAAGCAGCTCTCAAAGTCAACACATAGGACTGTAATGGCTACTATCCAATGTGTAACATCACTGTATACTAATTGATTATGCACCTGACCTGAACTCAATTATTCGTGTAATTCGATATTCACCTCCATCACATATAACTCTTACTCATTAGTATGAACGAAATGTCACTTATAATATCTTTCCGTTTGTCTTTTATTTTGCGTAAATACGATATAAATAACAGATCACTTAGAAAACAAAGATTCCGGACAAATTTTGATAACCGTCTGGCAAATATTGGAAAGTTCAACTGTTGCCGATCCATTCTGTCACCATTATTTTCATGAGGAATTATGATTCACTACGAAAATTAAAAATGCATCAAATTTTCATTGACGCGTATAGAAGAAATATAAGAAGTTGCAGATTTTCGAATTTAATTCTTCAAATTACTGAAGTTTGGTATTACTGTTGGTCCTAATACACACATAATGCACTACCTCTAAAATTTTTAGCAATAATGCAACAACATTAAAAAATGGCCATTTCAAACATCGTACATTTCTGCGACTTCAAACGAGTAGATCAGGTAGCCTCCATAATGTCTTGCAGCAATTGACAATGTGCCACACTGTACGTAATAAATAAATGAAAATTTAATTTTTTAATGGAAAGAATTTTTCTTCTCGGTAAAAGATAAATATAGCTGATCGAATAATTTCTCAATTCTTGGTATTTTATTTCATTTACGAACCGGAGTATTGGCACAACATTGGACCATGACACGGAGAAGAAATTCGGATTGCGACCAGAATTTTGTAATTCAACAATAAATTCATAAATGAACGATCCATATATGAGCACATTTGATAAATAATCGTATATCTGTATTCTAAAGTTAATTCTTCATTAATTACTAAATCAATGATTTTTTTTCCCATTTTCAATTTAATAAATTTCATTTATCATTAACACATTGTGCAAGAACAGGATATGTCAGATATATATGGTATCATCGAGTTATTCGATAATTCATATGGACAAAAAAAAAGAAATCCTGCGAGCATTGGTAACCTGCAAACATCCAAGGCATATACACGATAATCAAATTGTTGAATGAATAAACCAAGAATTAAAAAGTGCATTGATGATATGTACGCAAATGTTTTGTCTCTCATATGTCATCTAATTTTTAGTATGAAACCAAAACCGTGATTTAGTTATTGCCACGTGATTTATAGGCATCATATACATATGAAGGATCGCTCTGACTAACCGATCAGAGTCCATTTTTGGCCAATAATAAAATAATAGCGCATCATGTAGCTTGTACCAAACATACTTCAACTATTCTTTACTACGGCAACGAAAGTTTATAGTCCTTAAGAAAACAACGTTCAGAGATGACAAAGTAGTAAAATTAAATTCCTGTTCGTTATTCAGGAAAACCCTCCAAATATATTAATAACAAACAAATTTGATTTTATTTTATTAGTATAATCTGTGTGATAAGTGAATATTCACGATAAGTATCATGAATAATGTATTGAGCCACGGCACATAAAATGGACCATTGGTTGATTAGGCATATATGGCAAACTTTGATCAACTTCTGAATTTATCAGTCCATTAGTTGAAATATTTTTGATAATAATAAAAAATCAGAAAAACTCACGATAGTTTTAATAATGTAGACTTTGCCCTGAGATAATAAAATTATTGCAGCCAACATTCTACTGTTTTTACTTACTCGCAATTGTGATGGGACAAATGTTACTATTGTACTATTATGGAAAATTTGAAAATTTTCTATGTTTATAATTTTATATTAAACAATATTCTGATATGTTTGGACCTTGAATTTTAATAAAATTGAAGGATATATATTTATAAATGACCACAATTAGATTAGAAAACTAATTTACTGATATTGTTCAGAAAAATTCCGGCTAATAATATATTAACAGAGAATCGTATTGATTATGTCAATTACTTGAAATGCTTTGGCGGTTTTTCCAACAAAAATCTATTTCCTTGCGATTTCCATTATTATTTTTTCTATAGTTCTACAGATATATTTGAACAGGAATTTGCGAATTATTCTAATTGTTCGAATTTACTTCATAGTTTTCTCGGTCTCTGAGATTAAATTGCGTTTGGATAATTTGAATTACACTATACCTAAATTCTTGTGGGTAATTTATAGTTCGAAAATTCATAGTGAATAATCAATGTGATTTGCTACTTGTCTGGATGCAAAATATACTCTGTATCCGATTCTTTCATTGACCGTTATGATATTAATGTTCTGACACGTTCAACCTGATTAATAAACAAATAAAAAATAAACAGGAATAATAAATCAAATTCAATTTCGCAATACAAAAAATTGAATATTACCTACCTCACACATATTTTTTTGTTAAGAATTTCACAGTTTTGTTCATTCCACTACAAAAGTTCTCGATCTGATTTACATAGAATTGTAAAAATGATTCCATTCATTACTACAGATCCCCATTGCAGAATGTATGGAATACTTTGTCAAGTTATTGCAAGCTGTAACTTAATTACATATCGTGAGCATTGATGTATATCACAGTGAGAATTTTGTGAATTAAATTGTTACGAAAAATGTTTCAGTCTTGTGAATTTGAAAGCAGTTCAACTTATGCATTGAATATTTGATCCATTTCCACCTTTGAGTGACGTGTGCTCCACATCAATGTTTTAACTCTGGTGCCACTATCGTAGTCAACTTGATATTCCAAATTATATGCAAAAAATTTCTTCAACGCAAATTTATCAGGATAGATAAGTACTCAATACTTTGAAATTACAATTTCGAAGGCTGTACATAACCTAGAAAAGATATGAGACAAATAAATAGATAATGCAATTGTATGATCTATATGGCTATCATTTCCAAGGAGAATGATTGCCACTAATGAAATAGTCATTTTTGATAAATTCAGATGACAAAAGTAAATAATCTCTTTGTTTACTTGAACTCAAAATTCAAGAAGTATGAGTGCAGTTGATGAAAGGCTTCTGAAAAATGAAAAATCACATGGGTTTAAATTCCACTGAAATACAAACAAATAATGATTACAATTCTTCAACGTAATCAACTATATAAGCACATGAGAACACAATTTATATTAATATTTCAGCGCATGTATTCTGAAATAAATACGGAATAATCTAAAACTGGCCAAGGGTTTATTGTCAGTATAGCGGTAATTTTATATGAAGTAATATCACTCTTCGAATGATGATCATCATTAACTCTGTCAAGTATTAAGCAATTATTAACATTTCAAAACTGATAATCAGAGCGTACAGTTACGATGTATATAAACATTTACACCAAGTTCCTGCCAATCATGTACATCATTCAGGTTTTTATCGTTCCATTATTTTTAATTTTAATTTCTCATATATATCAATATTTCATCGCGATATGGACGATCCCATTTGTTAAATGAAAAAATACTCGTTAGTAAAGATGAAAATAAAATTTGACAATGTATATTCAAACCTAGTCAGCTGCGACACCCACAAAGTTCATCGAGGTGGTATTATTTCAAAGAGAATATGTCTACCCGATGCTCATGCCATCTTTATTTTACTCACGGGACTAATTAAGGTAACTGTTAAGATATCCAGAGTTCTGGGGCTTTTTTTTACACCCCTTAATACGCCTGTGATTTTTGTGTCAGTAGGACTAAGTTTTTGTGCAACTCGTACAAGTCTTTCAATTAAAAAGTACAAAAACCACCTGAGAATTTTTCTACTTTATTTCCTTTATTTTCCTATTACGTCAAACTGCTATGTCAAGATATACATGCATATGAACACATACATGTATGCGATGTTTCATGACCTACGACTTTCAATGGCGCAGATATTTAGTTGACTTGGTGATGTAAATAATATAGTGGATGGATGGAGTATTATTTGTATTGATATGATTTAATACAGTGAATTATTTGGGCGATCTTACCATTAATTTTTCAACTGTTATCCTCAACCAAAAATCATTATGGTACGGATTATTCCAGTTCATAATTTTCTTGCGCAAAATGTTGGGCAGATTGAAGAGTCAACTGCTTCTTGTACAGCAACTGTCATGGATCAGGATATACTGCTACTGGCACTGTCCAGTCATTGTATCAAAGTATATGATTTGACAACAAGTCAATCAAAATTACTAACAACTTTTCCGACAGTTGATCTGGTGCAACATTTATTGCATTGTGACAGGGGCAATTATGTTGCGACATTAGAGACAAAATTGTCAAAAGATGGTACATCAGTTCACAATTTTGTAAGAATTTATATGAATTGGTTAATGGCAGGCAATCAAAATCAACCTATGCGTGCCAGAATAGCTGGACGCGTCACACCAAGTTTAAATCGAGGAAAAAAAAATTTGGAAATGATTGAATTGCCATTAAATGAGCAACCAACGAATATTGCATGCTGTCAAACAACAGGAAATCTTCTGGTTGCCATGGAGCGAGAGGGAGTTATTCATGAGCTCAAAGTAGAGACTCATCAGACTACAAAGCAAAAATTTTTCGATTTTGAGATGCGACCGTGGTCATTAAAATTTACATTTGCACCAACTTCTATGGGATTAGCCGAAGATTTTATATACATTATGAATTCTACGAATTTTATATTAATCAGATTAACTAATAAATTTCACGACATTGCTGAAATTGATCGGGTTAATAATGCAGAAAGAATTAATGATACAAAGAATTCTCGATGTTCACAACAAAGTGACGCAAGAATAGATTTGATTGAGAATGATGCTCAACAATGTAGTAAAATAGGTATAGACTTTACTAAGTGTATAAACAACGAACGTCTATACATCGATTGGGATCAATTAGTGAATAACGAAGCTGCAGAAATATCACGTTTAAAGTCCCTCAATTTAATAGATCCAGAATCAAAAGATGTTTTGATATCTTTCCCATCAATTGCAAAATTTAATCAGGCGCACAATCATAAATTTCCCGAATTACCGATTATTAGTGCACCGGAGATAAACGTATCAATTGCAACAGAGAGTTTAAACGAGTGTGGATGGTCTGAGAATTATACTGTTGAGAATTTGTTAAGATTAAAAATAGCTGATCTAGAGCAATCTGCCGCACGAAACATTGAAGGTGAATATTTCACGTGCGCCATAATAAAACCATCATACAATCGTCAAAAATTAATAACACCCAATTCAAAATGTTCATTGTTGCGCTCGAAAATGTATAATGTCTTTAATGGAATCACTTGCCTTATCAGTACAACTCAGGAAGGTTACCTCTATCATTTTTTATCATCAAGCATAAAAGATATCTCATCAGACATGAGCTACTGTCAAATTTATCCCTTCACAGCCGCCGTTAGTCAGGTAGCACTAGAAAACACAGCCTTACATGCTTTCACTAAAGCTGGATTGGAGTCATACACACTCAGAATACCTCGTTGCATTTTGAAAGCAATAATTAATGATCCTGAGAGCATTGAAGATATCGATGAAACTGATCCGGTTTCACTTATTGGTTTGCGGCCGTTTTTCGGTGTAAAAAAAATGTTACAGGCAACGAAATGTCTTGTTTTATTAGCTAGCGATGAAGAGACATGGACATTTTATTCTCTGACCCTTCCACGACTCGAGGACATTTATCATGATATTATAGATGCTGCAAACAATCACAAAGTTACTAGTCCTATTACATACACACATCTATTACATGAAGCACACACAATTTTACGACTTGCTAAAGATATGATTTATTATACATCCAGTGTGACATTTTCCCATCACATTAGTGACACTTCGATATCACAATTGGACAATTTATACCAACAATCTTGTATGCTTCTTGCTGACTGCTATATCTCATCTGAATTGTCATCGGATTGGCATATGAGTACTGTTTATTATAAACGCGCAGGAGTAACGCCTCACGATGTTCTCACTAGAATAGACATCAATTGTGCACGGGGACTCGTGACATTTCTTTCGGAAAGTCTTTTGACTCTTCAAGCAGGCCCTGAAGCCGATACACTCTTTCAGGAGCACAATATCGTAGAGATATTTGCAAATGCAGAAAAAGATGAATTGTTGAAACTGATTATCGCGAGTCCTGTACTACGTGAATATGCAACTGACAAATTAATCAATATTTTATCAAAGTGGCATTTCAATAATATGACTCGACTTGCTCTGGTGTTACTCTATATTCAAGCGGACCGTCAATGTCAAGTGGAAAAATTTCTTGAGCCCATTCCAAATTGCTTTATTATTGAAAAAACATTGGAAAACTGGTCATGGTTATTCGACGTTACTCATATGCAAAAAGGAAATATTCCTACATTCTCCGATTTTGCAGGTACACTAATGAAACAAAAAACAGGAGCGTTTTGTCACATACTTACCAGAGTCGTTGAGTGTGAAGCCGTCAGCTTTGATGAAATAATTAAAATATTCTTGGCATATTTGCCATCGCGTGTTGACAAAAGTGGATGGATTGCTGCGACAGCGTTGCAACTTTTTTTGGAAACTTATCTCGAAAATGTTTTCAGCAGCTTTCGTAATGATCATTCCAAAGACAATAATACTGCGAATTTTGCCATTGCCGAGGGATTTATAATATTGGTAAGATCGTATTTGGCTGAACTTGCACAAACTGGTCCTGGAAAAATTTATCAAATGAATCAGAATAATGAGCATGTCACTGGCATTTTATTTGAAAATTTGCGACCAAAATTCCTTGATTTTCCACTACTGTATGTTAAACATGAAGATCGTAAGACGACCATTAATTCAGATGGAATCGATAGCAAAGATACAAAGCAAAAATGTAACACAAATTATATTAGATTAGAAATACGGAAGCTCCAAGCTTTATTGGCGAGTGGACACCTACCACCGGAATGTTTTCAAGAAGTGCAACATTTTCTCGACACTCAAAACATAGATGGTGGTTTATCTATTCGGATTTTGTGCACAAAAACAACTGAGGAAGGAATAAAATTGCTGGCAGATGAATGTCCAGAAGCGTTGCTACCATTTGTTAAAGTATGTTGACAGACCAATCATTTGTCAGCAATGACTTTTTATCGTATTAATGATACATGAAAATATTCAATGTCCAAAAATTTATCTAACCTACAGAACAATAATTTTTGCTACAGGTAAAATACACCACAGAGTGTGAGTGGAAGAGTTTTGTGCAGTTTATAGTGAAGAAAATGCATCAATGGCATTGTAATGAGGAGATGTATAAAGTCTACGATGAATTATTGAAAAGTAATGAATTTCAAAAATTCAGTTTGGTCGTTATACATATTTGTATCATGTACACGTGCCCAGTCAAATAATATAATTTACTTATTTATAGATACTGCAATTCACATAGCACAAACATTGACGATGAAGGGACTGCAGCGAATTTTGTCAATTGATACATTACCTACCTTTCAACAATACATCGACATTAGCAATCGAGTTGTACATGCTGACTATATCAAAGCAATGATTGTTGGTACAGGCCAACATCTCTTGTGCAATATTAATTTTTAATGTTTTATGTGTTGAGTTAAGAAATAAAAATAAATTAATTGGAAATAAAATAGTAAATATTTAAATGAATTAGAATCTATTCAATTGTTGTCAATCAATATTACGTTATATAAATATACAATACACCAAATATTAAATTGTGAAATTATTAAATCCATAATGAATCATTCTATGAGAAGTCATTTATTATTATAGAAAATAATACATCTATTATCGCATAAAATGGACGGAATTTGTTATATTAGATTAAAGAAGCTCGCAGCTTCAGGTCACTTTAACTTATTATATTTAATTAATCTATACGATATAAACTTCATTCCTTTAGCTCGGCGTTGGAATACACTTATTTGTACACGTAGACATCGATTGTTCGAGTAGATATTTGTATTATAATAAACTTTTGCAATAAACAATGGGTGAGATCGCGAAATGTTAAATTGTTCAATCGAAAGTATCTTTAAATTCATGATATGTACAATTCAGTTGTGACAAAAAGGTGTTTATCCACACTACTTAGTATTATTCGTCTTATTCACTACATAAACAGACATGGACGGCTTTACGATCTTATAAATTCATCCTCTTATTGATGTATAAAAAAATTCACGCATTTGCATATTGTTGAAGTAGCGACAGCAACTATTTGACGACAATAAAATCTTCAAAAACTTTAATATTAAAAACTAACTAACGTCATTCAGAGTGATTTAAACTCGAATAAAGTTTTAATTAACTGGCATTGTGGATACTGTACTGTGTGGCGTAGTGGGACGCGAACCAGCAATCGAGTGCGTAGTTGATGCATTGAGGGATTGCATAGTTCCAATCTGCAATTAAATTAAAATATAGAATGCTCGAGCGATGCAGTGTCGATGAATGTATGCAAAGAATATGTGTCTATCGACTACCAATCCCCTTATTACAATCAAACGGTCGCCAAGTATATCCTGGGCTTATTACGAAAACTAACCAAGTCAAAATTCAAAAGTTTTGAGTTATACGACCAAATCACTAGTTAATGTAATCTGCATTACTTGAAAAATTCACGGAATCATTATTTCCATTAGAACGGAGAGAATAAACCTACCCGATAATGACCATTTAAATTTAAGCACTTTTTACTACAAGGAAAAATGGCCAAATCGACTTCATTATCTCTTGTTGTCATTATATTTTATACATTTATACATATACTCTATACATTCCGTTTAAAAACTGTTTAAATGCAAGGAAAATCGGATTTTATATAAATCTTCAAACTTTAAACGTAATTTGAAAAATCATGTTCTGTGACTTGGTCAGTTTGCACAATAAACCTATTATATGCCTAATTAATATTCCAACAAGAAAAAATATAATTAAACTTACTCTGAGATGAGCCAAGTCTTCAAGTCGTGTCAAATCCGACAACTCAATGTGTAATGAGTAAACAATTAACCAACCATATGCTGACAAAGCTATAAAAATGGTCCACAAGAGACACATCATGATATTATGAGCAAATATCATGTCGTTCACAATACTAGAAAATATAAATGCCAACAAACGAAACATTGTGAATATTGCAAAACAATAGAGCCAGGGTATCATTCTCCTCTCGTGCTCCTTCCTCAAAGCATTGATCAGTATTATTGATGTGACAAATACTGCTATTCCGCCGAGCATCGAAAACAATGCACAAACAATAAGTGCATTACGAACTGTAAATAAAAAAATAATATAGTGAAAAATGATGGGGAGTCTTGCATGTATAATTTTTCTGTTTACAACCAAATAATCTCTATATTCATATAATTTAATTTAATTGATATTGTCAACGAATTAAATTCAATATTATTTACTCACTGTGTTTGTTGCCCACATAAACAAACTCATACGATATAATGTGATATCCATAATGTACGGAGCCAGGTGTAGCTTGTGATAGACAATAAATATCAAAGAATGATGTACAAACCGTGAAAATGGCCAACAACTGTCAATTTATTATTTTAGATAATTATTAAATATCAATTGGACAAGATAATTTATTAATTGTGTTATAATTTTAAATTATTGTGAGTCAGTGTCTTACTAATGAAAATATAGCCGTCAACATTGCACTACGTTGGACATCAAACACCAAGGCATTCGTCAAAATTGGTCTTTGATACCATGGAATTTTTATGCTTTTCACTGATCTGGAAGATCTCAAATTTGCACTACTTCGTGTAGTGACATGAGAATAAACTGATGGTGTACCCATACTCGGTGATTTTTTTCCATAATTCATGATTTACCTAATAAACATATATGAAATTCCATTGACATTTGATAATGCGTTTGATTTATTGTCACGCCCAAATTTTAACGTTATATTATCATATCCAACTAGCAGATAACGAGTGCAAGATATTCAAACAAAAATATATAATGACTGATCAATAATTTATCTCCATTATTTTCTTGTGACAGTACTTACGAATTTCTCAAAATTTCGTTCTATTAAATGTAAACGATTGAAATAAAATATATAACTAACATGGACACTCCCATATAATCTCTTTGGACTGATGGGATTGACGCATTCATGAATTGACGGGACTAGATGGAACTAAATCGCACAAAGTAGAGATGGAAAATCGCCGGTATTTTAATTATTTTGGTAATTACATGGTAAAAATACCGTATTTTACATCTATCAGCGTGTTCAACTATTTATTTTTACAACAACCAATCAGTCCTGTGAATATGTTTTGATCATTTGGTAAAAAAATTTATTGGTCAGTTGACGGTATTTTTACAGTAAGAATACAGGTCAGAAAACAGACTTTCATCAGTAGCAGTGACAATAGAATGAATGCATACATACGTACATATAGATATATAACTTAACCATATGCATGTTCGTCAGGAAATTCATGAGAAATACAAATATACAAATAATTAATAAAACAATTATTCTTGAAATATAACTTAAGGATTTGTAATAAATCAAAACAATTGAAATAACATAATGGAGCGTGATGAAAGTAATCGTCCAAAAATGAATTATCACGACGGACAAAATCTAGTGAGAGAAAAAGCCAAAAATAATTACAGCTGCACTACTAGATTTATTTTCTACATATTTTAATGAATATAATATCAATATAATATCTTGTTATTCTTCTTTTCTATTCAGCCCATACAATTGACGTCAGAAGAGTTGGCAATATTAAGTGAGTGTCAATTTAATTCCATAGTACATAGAGGATTGCCAATTGGAGCTGCAACAATAGGTAGTATTTATTATTTGGCAAAAATGGGAATTATAAAAAAAAATAGGTATACTGTTAGCGTTGGTGGATTTTTGGGATTCATCTTCGGAACAATGTCCTACAGACGAGTATGTATGGATAAATTGATGGCTTTACCTAACAGTACACTCAAGGAAAGAATTTTGAATGCTCAAAAGCAACAACCTCATGTTAGGTAATACTACGAAATTTTTTATACAAAACAATTGTCAGTAATTGGATATTAAAACTTCAGGGTGGAGGTACAATCCGGGAACAGTCCATCTTCATCTTGGTTTGACAATGCTACGCCTCCAGAACAGCCCCCTATGACATCTTCACTTGATATTGAACCTTATAATCAATCGCACCGCTTCGACGATCTATCAACTAGGCCTATTGATGCTGGTAACATTATTTTATACCCATTCAAGAGTCCGTTCATTCAATTACTATATATATATATGTATATATAGTATTAATGTATATATATGATCGATCTTTATACTATTCGTACATTTGTCTTGCTTTTTCAAACATCATTTTTCCCTATCTCAAGAAGTAATTGAATTACTTTGCAGAAACTGCATATGCCATTGATCCACCATTACAACCAATTTCCGGTACACCCTACGCAACGTACGATGATTTACGTCGGAGAAATCGCGAACAATATGAAAAAACAAGAAATGATGGGTAATGTGAAATACCTAAAGATTTTTTAATAAACTATAATAAATTAAAACATACATATCTGTCGGTTCAAATTTTAGGTTCAGGATACCAGACCGACCTGATACTATGGGAAGGCAACCAATTGATCCTCGCTCATCACCATATGAAAGAGCAGATTATCCCACATCAAAACCACCGCCAAGTCAGGATTTCTGGCCATAAATTTTCTTCTTTCAAACAAGTAGTTATTTCATTCACGTTTTACTTTGTACGTACACTTGTATCTTATTGTTGCCATTATCATGAAATAAAAGTAACACACTTTTGATATTACTAGTATGATATATTAGAATCGCAAAAAAATTCTGCAACAGTTTAGAATTTGATGACAAGACATACTCTCGGCGCTTTTTTTTTGTATTTCGATTGAAACAAATATCCCATCATCATTTAACGTGGCAAATTCAACACAATTATTTCGCCACTATATTATCACTGAGGTATTTTATTTTCATTTAAACAACAAAATAATCATTATGAAATAATTGCATTAACCCAACTTACACATTTGATAGAAAATATTTTTTTTTGCACAACAAATCAGCCACATTATAGGTTTTTAAGTTAAGCCTATATTCTATATCGTGGTGTATCAGATACCGTTTTTTTAACTTTTCACCACGTTTCTTTTTTTTTTTTTCAATTGTTCTTACAAGCTCTAATAATTATTTCTCTTATTATCGACTTTTATGTATGGATTTATCAGAATTTCGCCAACTTTTCCATTATTTCTTCCAGCATTCCCGATAACAATGAATTATTATCACCTTTGCCCTCAATGGTGACGTAAGATGAATTTCCAGACGATTTCTAGAAGTAACAAAAAATTATTGACAATATTACCCGAATATTAAATTGTTCCATACTAAAAGTTCATCATAAAAATGGTTGTACTCACTTTTTTGACTAAAAGACATACGTGATGACCTTTCAGTGATTGACCATAAAGAGATGCAGCATCATCAACATGTTCTACAAGTGTCATATGGCAACGTTGACAAATAATATCAAGTGCTTGACCAAATTCACGACCAAACTCAATTTTATTCTTTACTTTATACGCCAATTGATCACTACTGAGTAATTCAGTAAGAATATCACTGTGTGAGAGGCTACCAACCATATAATCAGAATATGATAGTGATAATGTGAAATCCAGCTTTTCCTGAATGGTAGTACTGGAATTTTGTATCATATAAGTGAGCGATCCACGGAGCTTTTGCGCAAAAGTATCATCTGATACAACAATTGGCAAATGTATTTCTGTGTTTGATTGTGGCGCCAATCCAACGCGTATCTTGATACCTGACTCCTCGGATGAGTTTCGGACCAATTTTAACGTTGATGCATCAGATACATCGAGATCCAGTTCATTCACCATTTTATCACCAATATTAATCAATAAAACAACAACGATTATTTTGCCCATTTCATGTGGCAATTGCTTCAGTTCATACATCATTTTTATTTTATTATTTTTCGCTAATTCTTCATATTTTGATGTAGCCTGATAATCCACATTGGTTTTATTATCATTGAAATTATTGGTCAAGTCTGGCAATATTTCCTTGGACGGTGTTGAAATACCAGCAGTCTCTTCATAACCCGATGGTTTCTCATGCTTCTTGGCATCCGGATGTTTTTTCTTACGTTTTTTAACACTCTCGTCATTATTATCTTTTTGTTTTTTCTTTGATTTAACGTGCTTCGATTTCATTTTTTTTTCGTCATTCTCTCCTCTATTTACATTGTCATTGCTCGAATTTTCTTTATCATGTATTATATCATTACCCAACCACAAATCAATTTTATATTGATTATTCATATCAACGTTGAGATCATCATTTTTGATTTTCTTTTTTGTTTTTTTCTTTGAGTGCTTATCGTCGCGCTTTTCTTTATTTCGCGACTTAATATTTTGTTTCGTTTTTGTAATTGAAATATCACTAGCACGATGCTCAAAAACAGGCAATCGTTCATCGTCCCGCAATGGAATATCCAGATCAATGTTTAATGCACGATGAGGATCATTCATATCAGATAAATTCATATCATCATTGTCGCTCAATTCCGCACCCGGTGGCAATTCACCAATTTCAGTATTTACAAAATGTGATGGATATTTATTATGATGGCGTTCATCATCCGAGCTCAAATGATACTTGTCCTTCTTCGATTTTTTCTTCTTACCTTGTATCTTGCGTCGCTTCTCATTGTCAATATCCATATTACTATAAAGCGATTTTGAATTTGAATACGAATTAACTTTCAATGATACCGGTATATTAAGCTCGGTAATGGGAATATGATCAAAGTCATCACCAACATTTTTCGAATTGTAATAAGAATTTGTATTTCTTGGGCTGGCAGTTGTTTTCAAATAATGGGGATTGTTCTCTTGTTCTAATTTTCTGGCTTCGCGACGTCGCTCCACTTCCTTTACAGTTAGTTCAATGGATGCTCTCTTATCATTCAACTCCGATGATTTGTCTGATTTTACGAATATGTCATTCATATCCAAATCATCGTCATCTGAACTCTCTGATGGTGGATCATTAATCCATGAGTCCAAATCTAAACCTTCGGGAATAGGAACTTTTTTCTGTGCCTTTGGTGCAACTGGATTCAGTTCACCATCAAATGTACGCGCAAGTTCACTGATCAGCAATGGATTTTCCTTGAGATAATCAAACAAAACTAAAACCGCACTCGAACGCTCTTGAACTTCCAAATCACCACTGCAAATAAATTCCGCCATTTTATCTTTTAATGCAAATATTTCTTCGATTGTTGTTTCGTCGCCCACTTTATGCGACTCATTCAACGTTATTGTTGCCAGCTTAAGAATATTATGAACATAAACAGCTTGAATGTGACCGGGCAAACTGGAAGCTTGAGATTTCAACATAGATTTTAATGTCGCTATTGGATCGTCCAATTCATTACAAAATTCACCGCATATCCATGCTGCAGCGTACAATACTTCGCACATTGTTGCTCTTGGTTGTCCAGTTAACAAATGAGCATTCTCCAATAACAACGCACATTGTTGCACTGCACACTTTCGAATAGCTTGCACACGTATTGCCACATCGAGTAATTGTGTAGCCACCATTTGTCCATGCTTAGTACCCTCCATGCGTGTAAGATCCACCAACACCGATATATACCACTCAAAATATGTTATGAATTGATAATTATTTTGGGAACATATTTGAATTATTTTTGATAATAATTCGTCACGATACGTTGTACCTTCTGCTTTGTCCATATGAATCATCAATTTTTTCACTATTTCCATTAAATTTTTCTTCGATACCATGCCATAAAGTAAATCCAAGGCACGTAATCTTATACTTTCGTCTTTGTCATCCAAACATTGCATTATCAAGTCTTTGTGGGCTTGTACGCTTTTTGGATGAGTTTTTAAAATTTTTGACATTGCCAACAGACCCAAATACTTGAGATTTTGATCGGAATCTTCGATTAATATGCGCAATTTTTGGACACACAGTTGAATAGAATCGGAATGATTTGGCATACCCGATGAGATTGAAATGAGAACAGCAATAACTGTATTTATACACTCGTAGAGCAATGACATTGCTGATGTGCTGGAAATATATTTTGATTTCAATAAATTTTTGTATGAAATATTTACTTGAATTTCGTAACAAATCTGAATGATATCTAATTTCACAGCACTATCATGTAGTTTACCACTATCACAATTGCTAATATGAATGAAATTAATTGGATTATTTACCTGTGTATTAAATTGGTCAAAGGTTCTATGAGTTTTTTTCCAAGTCTAGGTTCTAAGGGTGTCAATGCGCCAAACTGAAAAATTTTATTATAAAAATAGTCAAATCTACGAATTGTACGGGATTACTGCAACGCGGCAATTCAAATATTTTACATCTAAGTTGCAAAACAAGCTTACGATGATAATGAAAATTAATGCGATTTAATTGCAGCAATGTATTATTATCCGAGTTGGTAAATAAAGTATTACTGGTTAACAGCGAAAAAAATAGAGATAATTGCAACCTTGATATGAGATCAATAAGCGGTTGAGTCAACTGCCGGCCCAATTTTGGCTCAATCAGAGTTATTGTCGAGAACTGATTGAAGAAATAACGGAACACTTAAATATACTTATATGAACAAAAATTTCCATATAATAAGAAAACAAAAACAAAAATAATAGATTTCTTCCCCACTAATACGAATAACATATTATGACGTAAAACATTGATGTCTTAGTATTATTTGTTTTCATAATTACCAATTTAATTATTTTTATTAGCATCCAGTTGTTGGTTGATGTAGTCATAAGTTTGAAGAATATTGGCGCTAAGCTCAAGTAATTCTTCGGATTCTTCCTCGCCAATTCACAAACAACATTGACAGCAGCCGATTGAACTCCACTATCGGGATCCTCCAGTTTTTCCTTCAGTCGAGGAAATGCTGGACGTAACGCTTCGGGAAACCGAAGAAACACTTTGTACATCATTAAGACGGCCTTTTTACGTAAATATGGTTTTGTACTCGTCAATAATGTCATTATGTCATTGACTAGGTCTCGTGCTAAATCGGGACTTATAAAGCATGAAAGTCCACTGAGAGCTAGCCCAGCATCATATTGATTTTGGCTATTCAAATCTTTACGGATCATATTGGTAGTGAGCATCAATAGCTATGGAAAAATTGATATTGTTGAGGTTTATATTATTTTATCATAGTTCTAATATGGTATTGTACCTCAGTATCCATATGAAAACTTTGACTGGCTGAAAGATATCCAATACGTTTATATGTGAATTTGCCCGATGACATAACCTCAATGATATTGAAGCCCGCCCAACTTATATCATAACCCAACATTTGGAGCTGTCACCATGAAATAAAAAAAAAATTAAAAATTAAATTGATATTTATTATGGAAAATGGAATTTTGTTTTTCAAGTTGAAAGTATACAAACATATGTTAGTTTTGCCACGGCATTGGCTTTTACTGCTACATTGTCTTGTCTCAATTCTTGTTTAATTTCTTCAATACACTGAGCTATATATTTTGCCTAAAAAAAAAATAAATAAATTGAGTAATGCGAAATAATGAAAAATAATATTGAATAGTAATGACAAAATATTATTAATTAATCTGATTAGTGAATAAAACAATTTTACCTCATTATTTTTGTTGTTTCTAATTCCACGGACCAAATCAGTAAGATTTTTATCGAACATTCGCTCAAAATTCCCCTTTACTTTGCGAAGTGCCATAATTAAACTTTTTTTCTTTTCTTCTTCATTCAATACAGCCAAGTGCAGTGCCTCTATTAAATTTCTTCACTGCAAATTTGGGATAAATTTGCGAGAATTGCAAGTTTCTAGGCACCGTAATTTTATCAATATTATACGTACATTAATACCAATGCACAATGTTAACCTTAATACATTTTCGTTACCGCGCGATAAACATATCATTCACATTTGCCAATAATATAATTAATCGGTTTACGCAGTATGAATAAAAATTTCTTTTTACGCCTACTTTTGCTTGCATGTACGAAGTACCACCACTTTGACGGTTGCGCTGACGACTATATGTATACAACATGTACTTTATAAAACTATTCACATTAGTTTTTCAGGTGTTCAAGGCAGAGTAATTTAATACAATTAATTAATAATCAATTGGGAATATATGTTCATTAAGAATAGCCGGCCAATGTAACAATAGCAAATATAGATACAGCGAATATACATACACATGTATGTATATTCATGGGGGAAAAAAAAAATACACCGTATCTGACGACAGATGTGTACATATGTCAACTATACATATACACATGTATATATTTTGTTGATGTATTGTGTGGAATATTTCACTATCGTTTCATATCATGTCTGCCATAGTTTCAAGAAGAAATATCAATCGTAACTTGACACGTCTTCAAGGACAACATTTATTGGTCAAGTTGGCAATAATGCATTGAATACATATGCATTTACATTAATAATATTTATGTTATGTGTATGCATGTATATTGCACACAATAAAAGCGTGGCTGGCAAACCTCGTAATGTCAGATTAACATATTCATCAGTAAATGCACGTTGCCTATTGACAAAAGTAATATTTAATTGTTTTGAGAAACATTGAAATTTTTTTATCGAAAGTCTCTGGAGTTGACGTAATCGCCCACTGAAATATAATTCCATTGGACATTCTGCACTTCTTTTTAAATACTATGGAAAGTCATGAAGAGGATGACTCGGAGCACTTGCAATCAAGTATTTATACATTTCCAGAGAGTGTTCAGAGAGTAATTGAGCAGGTTCACAATTTAATATACAATATTTGGACAATTCAATTGTATTTAAACAAATATATTTATGTGCATATAATTTATGATTAAATGTAGGTTTTGCCAAGTAATGATCCACTGGATCAACCCAATTTTGATGTGGTGGAATACATCAATACATTATTCCCAACGGAACAATCTTTATCGAACATTGATGATGTCGTAAATGAAATGGAATATAAAATTTGTTCAATAGACAAAGAAATACGTTCTGTTGTGCGTGGTCAAACAAATGTAGGTCAAGATGGTAGAGCAGCCCTTGATGACGCTCAAAAGGTGATTAGACAACTGTTCATTCATATAAAAGAAATTAAAGGGAAAGCAGAACAATCGGAGGAAACTGTCAAGGAAATAACACGCGATATAAAACAATTGGATTTTGCAAAGAGAAATCTCACTGCTTCAATAACTGCTTTAAATAAATTACATGTGCTCGTTGGTGAAGTTGATAGTTTAAGAATGCTTACGCAAAAAAAACAGTATGGTGAAATTGTACCAAAACTTCAAGTAATAATGGAGGTTATGCAATATTTCAGCAGTTATATGGATATACCACAAATAAAACAATTATCAGATGAGGTGCGTCAAATAGAAATTGAATTGGCGCAACGAATAACAAGTGACTTTAAAGACGCATTCTCAGGACAAAATCCGAAAAATTTCAATCAATTGACGGAAGGATGCTTAGTACTGTCAGTGTTGGATCCTAAAGTTAAACGTGATCTTCTTGTATGGTTTGTAAACATTCAATTGGAGGAATATACACATTTGTTCGATGAAAATCAAGATATTGCTTGGCTGGATAAAATTGACAAACGATATACATGGATAAAAAAATATCTGATGGATTTTGAGCAACAATTTGGCGCAATATTTCCATTAGATTGGGAAATATCGGAACGTATTGTCATACAATTTTGCAATATCACGCGTGAAAATTTGTCAAAGTTAATGCAAAAGAGACGTATGGAGATTGATGTAAAATTGCTGCTTTATACCATACAGAGAACGGCAAATTTTGAAAATTTATTGGCTAAACGTTTCACAGGTGTAACGTTAGATTGCATAGATGGCACAAGAAAAAATACAGTATCAACGTTAGCTACCAACCAAGTTTCAACTAATCCATTTGAAGAGGAGAATATGGAGAAGATGGAGGATGAGAAGCCAGCGGTTTCGCCATTTTCCAATTTAATTGGTCGATGTTTTGAGCCATATTTGAATATTTATATTGAAAGTTTGGATAGAAATTTGGCTGAATTGATGGAAAAGTTTGTGGTAGATTGTAAAACTCAGCCGCCTGGTTCAAAAGACTTTGACGGTATAGAAGGACCCAGTAGTGTTTTATCTTCGTGCGCTGATCTCTTTGTTTTTTACAAAAAATGTATGCTACAATGTACACAATTAAGTACCGGTCCCATTATGCTATGTCTCACTGAAACTTTCCAAAAATATCTTCGGGAATATGCATTGAAATTGTTGCAAAATAATTTACCAAAAACCGGAAGTGGCACTAACAGTATTGGCACAAGTATGAGCAGCATAACACGTGATTTTCGTGATCTTTCCACTGCGGGATTGATACAAAATTTTCAGAGTTTTTTAAAGGAAGGTGAAAGTACGAAATTTAGTAAAGAGGAGCAGTCACGTATTTGTTGTATTTTAACAACCGCCGAATATTGTTTGGAAACAACACAACAATTGGAGGAGAAACTGCGTGAAAAAACGGATAAATGTTATTCTGAAAAAATAAATCTATCACATGAGCAAGACATTTTTCATAATGTCATATCAAATTGTATTCAATTGTTAGTTCAAGATCTTGAGGCAATATGCGATCCTGCGCTCAATGCTATGATTAAGGTGCAATGGAGTGTTATTGAAAGTGTTGGCGATCAAAGTTCATATGTCAACAGTATTGTTGTACATTTACGCCAAACAATTCCTGCAATCCGAGATCGATTATTCTCTTGTAGAAAATATTTTACCCAATTATGCGTGAAATTTGTCAGCTCATTTATCCCGAAATTGATACAACAATTGTATAAATGTAAACCATTGAGTGCGGTTGGTGCTGAACAACTTTTGCTCGATGTTCACATGTTGAAAACTGCTCTATTGGATTTACCATCAACTGGATGTCAAATAACACGTAAAGCCCCGGCTACATATACAAAAGTTGTTGTCAAAGGCATGGCAAAAGCAGAAATGATACTGAAAGTTGTTATGACAACAACCGAATGTTCAAAGTCATTTACAGATCAGTGTAGAAGATTGTTGCCAGATTTACAAATTCCGGAATTTCAAAAAATATTGGAGATGAAGGGAATGCGCAAGCAAGAGCAATTGCAGCTCATTGATCAATTTAAAATGAGTTTAAATGCAAACGTTCCGATTGATAGCCAGAGCTACACCGCACGAGAAAGCCCCGAGCATGAGGCTGGTAAAATAAAAAAACTCGAAAAATTAATTAAAAAACGGATGTAAATTGTTATTTAAATTTATAGATTAGTTGTGAACAAAAAATATAAAATACTTTTTATTGTTTATTCTCATTTTTTTATTGATTTTTTTTTTTCAAAGTATAAACCCACCAATTAAAGGTCTAACCCTGCTTTTGAGCGAGTTCCTTAGCTTTTGCCTTCTCCAATTTAGCGATCCTGGCAGCGGATTTGCTACCAAGAAGACCACCACCCCAATGACGCCTGATCTCATCATGACGGTCGTTAAAGTTTGTCTTGATTGCCTCAACAACCTTGGCGAAGTTGGCCCTATCTGCAGAGTCAACCTGAAACATCAATCAATAAATCCAATTATAATTAGCAAACAATGGAACACCAAGAAATTTAATATAGTATTTTTGTTAAATTGGCAACATGTTCAGTTACAAATGGTTTTATATCATAAGCGATCATTGGATTGGCTCTATTTGTCTATCATCATAAAATTGCATGAAAATTCATCAATGTAAATAGAATAGTTGAGCAAGTATGAAACAATTTTTACCTGTGTTAGGGCAACAGCGGTGCAAGTTTTGCGCCTGACGAGGCGTCCCAATCGTGCTTTTCCTTTGACAATACAATATGGAACTCCCATCTTGCGACACAAAGCAGGCAAGAAGAGTACCACCTGTAAATAATTCAAATGCCATTTATAATACTTTATATCAACAGAATGTTTGATAATTAAAATGACAAATAGAAATCAGGGTCAAATGACATCTTGTGAACAAAAATTTTCATGTTATTTTTGCCTCAGGTGAAGAAATTCTTATCATCATTCTTAAATAAGTTGCATGCAAAAGAAGAAAGAAAAAACAGAAATAATTTAATTGGAAATAGAGATTATTAATAAAAGGGATACCTCAATGGGATCGACATCATGAGCAATAACAACCAATTGGGCTTTTTTTTGCTCTATGAGTGTAGTGACAGTATTGCTGCCACTTCTCAACATATTTGGCCGTTTTGTTGGTGTGTCCTCCTTTTTGGCCACTTTTTCTTCAGCTCTTGCCTTCAATCTCTTTTTCTTCGCCTCAGCGGACTCTGGCCTGTATTTTTCCAGGATTTTGAACAACTGTGTCGCTACAAAAAATTTTTCATCAACACCCTAATATACCATACAATAAATTGGCAAGTGCAAAAAAAAAAAAAAAAAATAAATAACGTACCAGTTTGTTTATCGAGAGTCTGGGTAAATTGATTGATTGGTGGTGGGACCTTCAGTCGTTTTTGGAGCACTGCTCTTTGTCGCTGGATGCGAATATACTTTGGCCATTTAACGAATCGGCTTAAATCACGGTCAGGTTGGATATCTTGTCCAATGCCAAAATTGCGAGTTCGCTTTTCGAACAATGGATTCGTCACTTTCTTCGGTTCTACCTTTTTAACTGCTAAAGGTGCTGCGGCCACCTTCTTTCCTACTTTCTTCTTGGGCTAAAATCAAGGAATGACAAACAAATGAAATAATGCATCAAACACATGTGTTAATAATATAACGTGTAATGAGCAGTATTCAAAATTGAATGAGTAAAACAATGCTTAACCTCTATCCCAATTACATTATCCTAAATAATTTCGAATAACTTTATGATTAAATAAATATATACATAATAATATAAAATATTTCATTTACCTTCTTTTGCACCATTTTCCTGAGTTAGGAACCGTCAGATTCCTCAACAATTGTTGGAATAAGAAAATGAATATAAATGCAAACCCGCACGCAATACTGTCTGATCGCGGAAAGGAAGGAACGCCCGATGCGCCATCTGGGGCTATGGTTATGATAGAATGCCATGAACTAAAAAGTAGAATAGATTGGATTCTCCAATCGTTTGGTGTGCCGCCCTCAAAAAGAACCGCGAAACCCCGCATTTCATTCAGACACCAGCATTCGTATTTGTGGAATGACCGATTACAAAAATTTTTTTTTCACACTATTTTAGCATTGCAACATTTCTTTATGATGAGAATGGAGTCGTTTGTCCAGAGAATTGCTCTTTGATTACAGTAAATTCTACTAATAAAAAAAAAAGACTTTGAACATGATTGAAAGAAGCGTGACACTATACACACTCACATGTCATCATATAATACAGAAAAACAATTTAAACGAAATTCATAATTTGTGATTTTGAATTCAATCATTTTTAGCATACGTAAATGGCGACTGGGACAGAATTAGTGCTAAGAGAATAACGTTATTTTATGATGTGATCTGTGTTCAAAGATCCGCTGGCAGATATATGTATTGAAATACATCAATGATGATATCCTTATCATATCATTGGACTTCGATCTAAATACCACCCATATGTGTACTCAAACACACAAGTCTTCGAAATACGACACATGCATACATATACACGTCCGTCCATTTATCATATAGCAGGATTTATATATACACATACGATAAAATATACATATAGCACAATATGACGACAAAATAAAAAGAAATAAAGAAAGAGTTGGAATCTTATCCGTTTGACTGGAACCAGTTCAATTTCAAACGCGTAAAACGCAAAGTCAAGTGATGATTGTATTTATTAACTGATAACATTATTAATTCCACAATTGTATGACATCAAAACTTATTTACAATAGAATATTTAGGCATTATTGCCATTGTGCATAGAGAGAAAGAGGATTTATATTGTATAAAACTTGCACCGTAGACATACAATTAATATGACCTTCCAATCAGTGTTCTTGAGAAACAGGAAAAACCAAATGTTTACGTCATAATGCCAGTTGTACATATGAATAATAGTAATATATGTATACATATATATATGGAGATTAGAGTTTCATCGATATATTTGACGACTGTACAACTATAATTCAAGCGTTGTATATCCAGTACGTGATTGAAAGTAATGAGAGAGGAAAAAATTAAGTGATAATATGAACATGTATAATTATCACTCGCGATGTGTGTCCTCGTGATTGTATAGTAGAAAGTATGAGTCTATGCTATGGTAACGTTGCAAGCGCGTGCTTTGAACAAAAATGAAAGTGAATTTTGTAATTGGCATAAAAATAATGGTTGTTTGAATGGCAATGAGAACGATAACAATCGTATTATGTTGGATAGTTTAACGTTACCAACTTATCAAGACAATATCAGTGACTCGGCAGTTCAACGCAGTAGCGTAAACAATGGCGACATTGATATTGTTGAAATCATTGAGAGTGATGGCGATAATGATGAGATGGAATACGAAGAGGAAAAGGATATTTGCGACTCAGTAGAATGGATGCAAAAAGTTCAGCATGAAACATCTGATGGTAAAGTTTTACCCATTTTGGACAATACAACATTCGGTGAAGTGTGCGTTACGAACTCGACGAATGTACGTGTTGGTAATACGACATTATACAAAGGCCCAGTGACAATAAAACAATTTGTATATACAAACTCTAATCCAGTTAATGAAAGTGATTTATCTATCGCCAACGATGGAAAATGTAGCAATAATTTAAATCATACATCTGATGTGATCAAGGCAGACGTCAATGCATCGCAAACTCATCGAGAATACAATAAAGGTACAATGTCAATTCACCAGAAATAAATAGATACTTAGTCATTTTTGTTTGTAAAAGTATGCACATATTTAGATATTTTAATGTAAAATTGTATTTACCAAAAAAAAAAATTGAAAAAACAATTGTGAATGTGATTACTAGTGAAAGAATGGCTGTGGACTTGGAGGTGTGCAGCAATACTATGCATTTTGGGTCTTATTCTTATCACAGTATTAGTAGTACTGGCAGTAATATTAACACAACATACGGAATTTTCGCTCAACTTTCCGCCTGCGATTGATCCTAATGGTAAATACAATGGAAATTTTATTAAATGTACCGTGTTTCCAATGGATCTGCTAACAGATTAATTTAATTTTCAGATATCCTTACTGATAATGTAAGATTCGTTCAGCGAGTAGAATGGGGAGCACAGCCACCAGAGGACCCGCCCAGAAATTTGACCATCACACCAGTACCATATGTTATTATAAGTCACACGGCATCAGAGGCATGTTACAATCAAGCCGAGTGTATTCAGCGCGTCAGACTCGCCCAAACGATGCATATTGAGGGCAATAAATGGTCAGACATTGGTTACAATTTTCTTGTCGGTGGTGATGGACTCATATATGTTGGTCGTGGATGGAACAGTGAGGGATCACATGCGTTTGGCTTCAATAGCAAAAGCATTGGCATTAGTGTAATTGGTACATTCAATCAAATGGTACCACCAGTCCGACAACTTCACGCACTCACTGAATTAATAGCTATAGGTGTAAAAAAACAGAAAATTCGACGTGATTACAAATTATTGGGGCATCGTCAAGTGTCAGAAACACTGAGTCCAGGCAATGTACTTTACGGCATTATCAAAAAGTGGGATCATTGGTCAGAGAAACCATAATATTAATGCAATGTATCAATTTACAATACATATAAATGATATTTCTCTTTTTTTTATCGCCTACAAATTTCGTTTGTTTTTTTTTAATGTTACAAATCGATTTTATCATGAAAAATTATATTTTATCTTTAATAAATACCATGGCAGGAGACTTTTACATATTCCTCAATATTGTTGTTTCCATGTTGTTTTTAGCCGCTGTTACGTTTAATATCGATTTTTCTCTTCTTTTCTATTTTTTTAATACGATTCTGAAGACTAGCTGCAATTATTAAAAAATAATAAATAAAATATTTTGCATTTGAAATAATAAAAATTGTGTCATTATGATACGGACTGCATGTCATACGCTTCATTACAGGTTGATATACTTTTGAATGTTCGCCTTGGATTAAACAATTAGCCTGGTAGTTGATAGAATCGTCATTTGATAAATGACTATTTAAATCATCAATCATGCTTCTCGTCATTTGGGCTCTAAAACATAATTAAATACACATGACTAAATATTTAATATCAATATACATATTGGTATATTTTTGACTTTTTATAAGGCTTCTTACTTGATTGCATTGAATGTCCAATCTTGTTGTAGTGTTTTAATAACAATAAGCCCTTCGTTCCGATCATAAATCCATTTAATATCATCGTAATCGCAGTAGAATAAATTCAACGGTAATTCATGTGCCATACTGTATTGTGGTCTGCAGGGACAATTGTCGATATCAAATAGTTCAAGAAATATTTCAGGTTTCTCTTTATCTTGACCAACGAGCAACAAAATACCCATTATACATCTGATTTGATGCCACAAAAATGCTTGACTAGCGATTGTTAGTTGACACATATCGTATCCTATATGAGTGTGAAAAGTGAAAATAATGTCTTCCAATTATCCCGTATAAATATTACAATATGATGTTTACCAGATTCCTCGTCTAGATTTTCTTCTATGCATATAACGTTAGCCTCAATTATTGTACGTTCGAAAGTCATTACACCATTGGCAACATCCATTTTACAGATATTTCGAAAATCATGGTGTCCAATGAGGTACTGTGCAGCTTGGTTCATTTTATCAATGGACAAATTGCCCCGTGGAAAGAAATATTTATATGTTCGTCGTTTACAATCGAATCGTGCCGAATAAATAGGATTTACTGGTGCCCATGCGATGCACCTGATGTCTCTCGGTAGAATTCTATTTAAAATTTTGCAATATGACAATTCTTCATCTACATTTTCTTGATTTTCTGCTGTCAATTTGCTGCGTACATGAAGCGAAATCACTTGTGAATATGCACTTACACCTTTGTCAGTGCGACCGCATCGATGGTAATTTGCTGTTTCTCTATTTTCTATTAAACAACTTATCTTTAACGCTTCAAAAATTTTATGCTCGATGGTGTTAATTGTTTCTTCTTGTTCAACAAATCCATAGTAATTCCAACCGAGATAATAAAATTTCAGTAGAATGTGTCTCTTGTGACAGCTGTTTATGTATTTATTTTTTTTTTTTTTTGAACAAATAAGCATTGTATTATATTATTATTTTTTTAATTATTATGTATAATTAATTGTAGTGAAGTACTTACTCAGCAAAGTCAAATGGTTTATCCAATTTCTTGACATTTGTTCTCTCTGTATCAGCATTGTCAGCTTTTTTAATAATATTTCTCAACTGAAATGTATGGGCTTCCAGTTGTAAAATTTTGTCGATGAGATCCTAAGAAAATTTTAAGGGAATTAGAAATTTATATTTCAATATGTTCAATGTTTTGAGATGTGAACGTAACCTCACATTTTTATCAAGTAGTGCTAATTCACTTTTAGATGAGTTTTTTTTGTTAATTCTGTTTCTCTTTGTTGACAGTTTTTCCATATTAGTGAAAATTGATTCAACATAAATTGACGAATAATTTTCTGATTATTGTTTGTGAAAAGATAAACAGAAAGATATTAACTGAAGAACAGTGAAGTTTCACTTCAAAGTCTTGCACAGTTTTTATTTGGATATTGGACAAATCCGCAGCCAACGGCATGGAACTAAACAATCTACCTGTGCACCTCACTGCATTCAATAGTAGATAAGTAAGTATCCAGACGTATAATGCCTAGAACTCGGAAATGATTCCACGCCACCACGATTAGTTCAGACTCCAAAGTAAAGATGGTACTAGTATCGAATGACATATTCGCAATTAGAATAATGTCGTCACCCCAATGAGCCGGATTCGAAATTTCAAGTCCTGCGGATCGGTTAGAGAAATTTTTTCACCATGACAATTCACAAATTTCGTTACTAAATGTAAAAACAACTATTGATGGTTCTAAACTAGGAGAATTATTGTCATACATATCATTGAATAATTTCTGAACTATATAAAACATACCTTCTTTATCACATCGTGTATACACCGTGTCTTGCAAAAAATGACGGTCGAGCAATATCACAATATTTGTGACCATCCTGAATCCGAATTTTGATGTTATGCTCAAAACCATTGAGCAGTTATTGAATTATTAGTTGAATAAAAATGGCAAATAAGCGGGAACAACTTTGCCGCCATAGATATGAGAGAGGTGGAACTCACGAAAGCTCTTAACATCGACCTGAGCTAATTGTCTTAAGAAATGATTGTACTTTGGGTCCTACGGTTATTTTCTGACACTAGATGGGACTTTAGCCCTTTTCCACAACCATTACGCGTCAAAATTCAGTCCCTGGAATCGCATGGAATGTCCTGCATATATATAAATAAGTAAATAGATAATTCAGATTAGATAATCTAGATAATATAGATAATCTGGATAATTTAGATAAACTAGATAATTACCAAAAATGATCTAGATAATTATCTAAATCTTGAAAATTATATTATATATTATCTAAAAGGTCCTATTTGAATTGTCTAAATTATCCAAATTACCTGAAACAGTGAATCTAAATTATCTGAATTATCTGAATTATCTAGATCATCTGAATTACCTACTTGGGTCGACAGTTATTTTCTGACACTGGATGGGACTTTACCCATTTTCCATAACCATTACCCGCCTAAATTCAGTCCCGGAAATCGCATAGAATGTCCTACATATATATATATATATATATATATGAATAGATCATTTAGAAAATTTACATTAGATAATCTAGATAATATAGATGATCTTAATAAGATTATCTAGATGATATTGATAATTTAGTATGGACTATTTTGATAATTTTGATGAGATAATCTAAATAATATTGAAAATCATCTAGATAATTTTCGAGAATCATCTAGATAATTTCCGAGAATCATCTAGATGATTTCTTGAATTGTCTAGATGATTTCTAAATCTATTTAGATAATTTCGATTATCATGAGAATTTTGAAAATATTATCTAGATTATCCGGATTACCTGAAGCATCTGGATTATCCAAATCATCTGCATTATCAAATACATATATATATGGATAGATAGATGATTTAGATTATTGAGATGATTTAAATAATTCAGACAATAAAGATAATTGAGATTTTATAATTCAGATAATTTGGATAATCTAGATGATTTAAGTGATCCGGATAATCTAGATAATTTCCAAAATTATCATGATTGTCAAAATTATCTGGATAACGTCTAAAATTATCTCGATAATTTTAATCATTCTAGAACATTCAATCGGCATCATTCGGATAATTTTAGCAATTATCTGGATAATTCTAGAAATGATCTAGATAATTTTGATAATCATCATGATAATTTCCAAAATTATCTAGATGATTTCTAGAATTTTCGAGATGATTCCTAAATCGATTTAGATAATTTCCAAAGTTATCTGAATGTTTTATGAAATTCTCTAGATAATTTCGATTATCATGAGAATTTTGAAAATATTATCTAGATTATCCGGATTACTTAAAACATCTAGATTATCTAAATTATCTGAACTATCAAATACATATATATATATTAATAGATGGATAAATAGATAATTAATATTATCAAGATAATTTAAATAATTCAGATAAAAAAGATAATTGAGACTTCGTAATTCAGATAATTTGGATAATGTGGATGATTTGAATGATTTGAATTATCTATAAAATCTTTTCGAAATTATGATGATTAATAAAATTATCTAGATAATTTTAGAAGTTATCCAGATAATTTTTACAATCATCATCGTTTTGAAAATATTATCTAGATTATTCGGATTACCTAAAGCATCTAGAATATCCAAATTATCTGCGTTATCAAATACATAGATATATGGATAGATAGATAATTTAGATTATTAAGATGATTTAAATAATTCAGACAATAAAGATAATTGCGATATTATAATTGCGATAATTTGGATAATCTAGATGATATTTTCAAAATTCTCATCACAATCAAAATTATCTAGATAATTTCATAAAACATTCAGATAACTTTGGAAATTATCTAAATAGATTCAGAAATCATCTAGCCAATTCAAGGAATCATCTAGATAATTTTAGAAATCATCTGGTCAATTCAAGAAATCAGCTAGATAATTTAAGAAATCATCTAAATAATTTTGGAAATTATCTTGAAAATTATCTAGATGATTTTTAAAATCGAAATAATATTTGAAATCCTCTAGCTAAATTCTATAATCATCTTAATAATTTTGGAAATTATCTAGAAAATCATCTAGACTTTAGAAATTCTAGATAATATTCAAAATCTTCTAGACAAATTTTAAAATCATCTAGATAATTTTTATAATCTAGATATTTTTCTAGATAAATTCTAAAATCATCTAGATAATATTTAAAATCCTTTTGACAAATTTTGAAATCATCCAGATAAATTTAAAATCTAGATAATTTTCTAGATAATTTTTAAAATCATCTAGATAATTTTGGAAATAATCTGGAAAATTATCTTGACAAACTTTGAAATCATCCAGATAAATTTAATATCTAGATAATTTTCTAGATAATTTTTAAAATCCTCTAGATAAATTCATAAATCATCTAGATGATATTTAAAAAACTTTATCTAGATTTCAAAAATTATCACGATGATTTTGAAATTTGTCTAGAGGATTTTAAATATCATATGGATGATTTATGAATTTATCTAGAGGATTTTAAATATTATCTAGATGATTTTTAAAATCGAAATAATATTCAAAATCTTCTAGATTATTTTTAAAATCATCCAGATAATATTTTAAATTCTCTAGACAAATTTCAAAATCATCCAGATAATTTTTAAAATCTAGATAATTTTTTAGATAATTTTTGAAATCATCTAGATAATTTTGGAAATTATCTAGAAAATTATCTGGATGATTTTTAAATTCATCTGGAGGATTTTGAATATCATTTCGATCTTAAAAATCATCCCGATAATTTTCTAGATAATTTCAAATATTATCTAGATGATTTTAAAAATAATCTAGAGGATTTTAGATATTATTTCGATTTTAAAAATCATCTAGATAATATTT
>CAJUYH010001829.1:0-29468 GCA_910591685.1 Galerucella tenella
TGAATTGGCAAGAAATTATGGTAGGAATACAAACTATTTTGAAAAAAAATAGCTAAATAATATATATTATGTTCATCGATAAGTGTTTTCTGAAAAGGTTACAGAGAAAGTGATGCAAAGCAATTTGTTGTATTCGGTGATGAATCCACATTCTGCTTGAATGGTACTGGTCACATAGTAATGCGCACTGGATGGAGGTGGTTCATACACAACTAATTTCCAAAAAGGACAGGGTGGCGAACCTCAACACTATCAAAGACATATTATACAGTATTTAAATTCCATTCCATCAGCCAGAATAGGTCGAAGAGGTGTAATTGAGTGGCCGGCAAGACCAGACGACTTGACATCCATTCATTTGCTTCTCTGTATTTGAAAGACCTCGCTTACATTAACAAACCAGCTAACGTAAATGATTTATTTATGAGCTATGAGCTTACATTAGTAGCTTTGAAGAGATATTTTATCATTGGAAATCAAGAGGTTTCAAATTTTGTAAAATAAAATTTTGATTGAAATTATATTTTTAGTATCTTTGTTACATTTAAACTATTAAAGTTGGTGGAACTACGCCGAAAGCTTCAGTCAAAAAAATTTGACGTGTACACTGAAAAATACAGATCACAATGTCATTTATCGTTTAGAATTTCATAGTTATCTATTTATCCGTATCAAAGTTAACACCTTGGTGCGATATATTCATTTATTGTTTATTCAGTCATGAACGTTCGGAAAAATGAATATCCAGAAGTGTGGCAAAAAGATGTATTTCTTAAATTCGATACGCCCATGTAGCTTTCACGGACCCGTGTCCCAGACGGTGTACTGGTTCTATTTCTTGATATATTCCTATTTGATCAACCAGAAATTTTTATTTTTTGTTAAACGACTAGACTTTATCGAAAGGATATCCACAAGGATTAAAAAAGTATCGCATTTTAAATCCTGACGTTCTTTTCAGTGCCCGTTCTGTATGTAGACAAAAGATATTGATCTGGCGGAGCTCAAAATGCTAATTGCAGTAATAAACATGTCTTGACAATTTTTAATTATTCCAGACCTAGTAAATTCATCCAAGTAGTAAATTTCATAATAATGTAGATTAAATATCACACTGTCCATAGCATGACATTTAAAGGTCGCAATATTCCAAGCCGTTGAATAGACATCTTGTTGAAAGCGCTAATTTTATTGATACAATATAAGTAGGTACATAGGTACTATACAGGATGTCGACAGTAAATTTTTTGTCTATGTGTCGTTGTAAGTTTGTGGGGTGAACATTCGCTGAGGTATAGGAGAACAGGCTAATAGAATTTTGGAGTGTCAACAGGCTTCAGTGTAGGCAGGTTTTCTTGTCAAAACTCTTAGCGCAGTCTTATCAAAGATTATGCCTTTATCTTTTTCCCGCAGTAGTACCTACATTTGATTGTCTTAGCACTACTAGATCTTTACAATGGTCTGATCTTTTAGTTTTTTCGTTTTTATCTATTTATTCTTCTAAAGAGTTCCGGTCCCCAAAAGTATTTTTTCCTTATATTTCAATGTATTTTACAAACCACAACATAGTACCTATACCCATTGTACATCCTCCCGAGGAGTTGTACTCCTAGGTCATCGTCCATCTTGTCCTTCCCAGGAAGGTGGACAGGTCACTAGGAGACATCTCCTTTATATCGGCAGGTGCATGTAGGCCAAGACTCACCGAACACTCTCTTATTGACGATAACTCCGGACACTCACATAAGACATGCCTGAAATTTTCATCTTCCTGTTCACATATCCTGCATAGAGGTGTGTCCACTAGCCCCCTGTATTGAGGTGTTTCCTTAGTTGACAGTGTTTAGTCAGAAATCCTACTGTTAAGCGTAGGTTGTTCCTGGTCATCGCCAAATATTTCTTCGACGCCAGCTTCCCAGGGTCGCCCAGAGTGATCCTGGCAAGACTGCATCCTTTGGTTCCATCCCGTCTCTTAAGGGATTGAGCATGGGTGTAACGTTTGGCTAGTTCCGCAATGGGCCCATTTACATATTTTTTTTATTTCACCATTAGGAAGAGCACATCATTTTAAGGCTCTGTGCAAAAAATTAGACGTCAGCGAGACTCATAAGTCGCCAAAAAAAAATATAAAGATTAAACAGCGCTCCTCTCCGAATTTCAGGCGTGACGTCATCGCATATGAAATCTCTCGTTTAGAGAGCGCGTACCGCGCCGATCGGTTCTCGGTTAGGTGACTACTTAGCTAGTAACAGTACCTAATTAGCTTGCTTATATGCTTATTATTTTTTATTAGGTATACGTTTTAGCCAACTCAAAACAGTGTTATATTTGTGAAATAAGAACGTTTAGAAATAATGTAAACTATTCGACACAATGAACCAGAACCAGAATAAAAAAAGCTGTAAATATTGTACGGTTCCAGAATGTAAAAGTACTACGATTAAAACATCTAACAAAACATTTATTTCTATTAATAAGGATGCAAAAAACGGAATGGCAGAAAAACATAAAAAGACTCGAAGCATTCACTGATCAACATACTTTGTTTTTGTATTTTTAGGATTTCATTTTTCTTCAATCAGAATCGTTATAAATTACCTTATAAAATACGTTGTAAATCCATATTGAAAGGCTTATTGAAAACCACACGCTTGTATTAATCTAAATTTATTAAAAAAGTAGACAATATTGTTCTTATGGCTTGTGGTGTTATTAATGTTCAAAATTATTTAATAAAATAATGGATCAGTTCTTCACAAATTAAATTTTATCAAATATTGCTTTTCTCCAAAAAACAGGAAGATAATCTTTTTCAGTAGATCATCAACAAAACTGGCGTATATTGTATGTTTTGAAAGAAATTATTTTATTTGATTCAGTCCGGATCAGCTATAACAAATATCGCTTTTTTACCAGTGAGGTGCATGTGCATTTTAATCTGATGTAAACATTTGGAACCAATATTACCTGCTTCATCAAAATAAGTTTTTCTTGTTCTTTTCAACATTGGTGATTTAATTTCCACTACACATTCATCATAAATAGCATTTGGAGAAGCTCCTTCAATTGGGCAGTCTGCAGTTTAAAAACATGCAATTTTTTACTGAGTAACCTGTAGCGTTATCTCCGTAACTTTGTCCACCAGACCAGGAATAAAATAAAACATCTGGAATCACCCTGTATATCATTTGAGAGAGCATGAATTTATGAGAATATTGACATTTTTAATCATTCTGGCCGGAAAACAGCCAAAAACGATTTGTCACATAGTATAAAATTATAATTTAATAAACTCGTGTTTTTTATTAAAAATTTTCATAATCATTAGCAAGTCCACTTCTGGTAGATTTAATGAGTCTGTTTTTTTAAATTAGGTCCACACATTTTATTTTATTAACACACAAATTTTGTAAGTAATTCAAAATAAATAAATTCTAAGCGAGGCACGTTACAGACAGAAGAAGAAGTAATGTTTGTGTACGTTAACTTTCATATGCGGTGACGTCACAGTCATAGTCTTCGCCCCGCTACGCTGCTTGTTTAATTGGTTGTATTAGGAGAACGACATATTCTATTGACATGAAATTTTCAGAATCATATTTTTATCCTTAGTACTTTGTTTTACGACAGTTAAAAATGATTTAAAAATTTTAGTAAACGAGCCCATTGTCGAAGTCGTCAGGCCGTTGGTGTCACTGGGTCCTAAAATTTTTATCCCAGCCGCTTACCTTGCTAAAGAATCGGCAATGCGACTACTTTTACTCCTGTCGTGCCCTTTAACCTACCTCAGGATAATATTGTTATCTGCCGAGGCGTTAGCTAAATCTTGGTGACACTCTAGTACTAGCCCCGATATAACACGTTGTCTGTTCAAGGCTAATAGGGCTTGTCTACTGTCTCTGTCTGTTCTAGAGCTGGTTATGCAGGAACTTAGCGTTGATAATAACCTTTACCTTCCATAATCGATCGATATTCAACTGGACATACCTTCATTTGTCGTTAAGTTTCAATTGAAATATACTGTCACTCCACTCCCTTCTACTAATATGTGCTGCATAAATATGGAAGTAAATTCATTTAATGATCGATCAATCTTAAGTTTTTGCGTTGTCAATTATGGGTCGTTGTCGCTTTCTTAAAGGAAATAAAGTGTCAGAGAAGCTTTGGGAATTTTATTAAATGACAAAGAGTTCCGTATTTTATCCACCACGTAGAGCGATTTCCCGTGGACGGAGGAAGGCGAATTATATTTTTTCTTCAAGCGTATAATAATAACTATATTACTTTTTGCAACACAGACCGTAGAAATATCCCATTATTTTACTAGTACAAAAATTAATTTTCATTATTGTACTAATAAAATAATGGGGCGTTGTAATCAAGTAGGTAGGAACTGTCATTTTTAAACTTATTTAATTTGACGTTTGTCTGTTTTGAAAATTTTGTGAAAAATGTCTCAAGAATTGCAATGTACGCCTCCGGAATTAGTTGAAATAGCTAATTCCAGTATTGAAACTCTAATTCCAACGAAGTCGCGTAAACTGTATGATTTTGCATACGAAAAATTTCTAAAATGGTGCAATGAATATAATGTACAGCAATACACGGAAAACGTTATGCTTGCATACTTCACGAATTTGTCCAGAAAGTTTAAAAGTTCTACTCTATGGGCACAGTATTCAATGATTAAAAGTCAATTAAACATTAAACATAATGTTAAAATAGAAAAATATAGCAAATTAATTGCATTTATAAAGCGCCAAGGGGAAAATTATACACCGAAAAAATCAAAAGTATTAACACAAGATCAATTTGATAAATTTCTCAAGGATGCACCAAATAATGTTTATTTAGCAACAAAGGTAGGTACTTTCTTATTTCTTTTTAATCATTATTACGTTTATTAAACCGTTGACAGTGATATCTACTAGCAGATCAATATTTAACTTGACAGCAAATATTACCTCATTTCCTACTTATAACATTTAATGACGGTAGCTCAGTGGCAGAGCTTTTGTCTTCGGTCGCAAAGGTCAGCGGTTCTAATCCCGGTGCTACCAGCTTTTTTTTTTATTTATTTCAACGTTTGTTTTAGGTTATATTAATATTTGGAGTCACAGGAGCCCTTAGATGCGATGAACTTGTTAATTTAAAGTCTAGCGAAATCCAAGATTTGGGAAATTTAATTTTGGTTAAAATCATAAACACAAAAAACAAAAAACAACGGTCGTTTACTATAATTGGCGATTTTTATTTGAATTTGGTAAGACAGTATACGGCTCTTCGTCCGGATGATATTGGCCTGCAGCGATTTTTTATTAAATACCAGAATGGTAAATGTCACCGTGTGGTAATGGGTATCCACAAAATATCAAACGTACCAAAAGACGTTGCTACGTTTTTGAAATTAACAAATCCTCATGAATATACAGGACATTGCCTTCGGAGGACTTCCGCAACTATTTTAGTTGACAACGGAGGTGATATTACCGCTTTAAAGCGGCATGGTGGATGGAAATCCACCAGTGTTGCTGAAGGGTACTTAGAGGATTCCATTTCCAGTAAAACACAAACTGCACAAAAAATACTTAATTGGCAAGAACAACCAAGTAATAGTTCTGGAATCGCTGACATAATAATCGACAATCAACTTACTAATAATATGATGTATACCAATGACAAAATTGTAAATGTCGAAGCTGAAAGCGGTGGCAGTGGCTTAAATTTAAACAACTGCAGTATACAAAACTGCACATTTAATATTACTGTTAATAAATAGGTAACACTTTATGTAATTTTTCGTTTGTATTAATTAAATAGTTGAGATATAAACAAAGCCTTCTATATTTTTTATAAAATGCATATTATTATTACGCTTGAAGAAAAAATAGTATATGTTACTCGGAGCAGAAGGCCCATTATATGTTTCGCCCAGTTTGCACAGCCTCGGCTAGCGCCTCGGCAGTGCAAGAATCTGGGCTCAACAATAATGTTGGCCTTCTACTCCTAGTAACATAATATACTATTATTACAAATCTTTTTTTCTCTATTCTCAACACAAGAAGCTAAACATTATTTTGTTAAAGCAAATTTACATAAAACATGTAAGTTATATTGTAATCCGATAATCTACGTGTAAAGTAATATATATAGAATAAGTTCTGGAAGAAAAAAATATAAAAGACGGAGAAAGCTATACTTTTTGTTATTTTTCAAGCAAAAAAGGGTGTATACTATATAGAAAGACAAGAATGACAGGGTGCCTGGTTCGGCAATGCTCGTGGTCTGAATAGTAATGATATTCTCGCTTCGATATTCTTACACAACCGCCTCCACGTTAAATTTCAAGAGGTGTATATTTTTAAACTAAACCTAAATCACTTTTGTAAAAAAACTGTTCGAGCTTAGCGTACTATTTATGCAAATATGTATTAACACCACTTGCTTATTCACTTGAAAATAATCCCTTTACTGACCTATTAAAACGAATTGTGAGTTATTGGAAATTCAGTTCTTGTAAGATTTAACTCTGTGTCTTTTTTGCAATAATGCATTTGCGGACCTTTCCTTTCCTTTGCATCTTCACTGCATTTCTCATCTATCTATACACGTTCTTCGTACCCATAGCCACTACCAGTGCCAATAAGCCTTTTTTGGTCGATCGCTATTTCCAGTTCGGGATCTGGCCAGGCATTTAACTACTACCACTATCAACTGCTAAATCTTTTAGTAGTGAGCTCCTTCGAAAAATTAAATTAACAAAATAATGAAAAATAAATTATTTCCAAGGTCGATTTTACAAAATATTCTATGTAGGTACTACATATTATGTAATATGTATATTGAAAAATTCTTAGCCTACTATAGAACCAAACAAAATTTCAATGTCAAAATATTTTATTACTCAACATATTCTCCTCTTAATTGGATACACTTATTACAGCGAACCTGCAACTTCTCTAGACCTTTCAAAAAAAATGTTTCTTCTTGCTTTGCAAACCAGACCTCCACAACTTTTATTACCTCCTCGTTAGAAGAAAATTTACGACCTTTTAAACTTTTTTTCAGTTGAGGAAAGAGATGATAGTCGGACGTAGCCAAATCTGGTGAATAAGGGTGTTCTAGTAATTCAAGCCCTAAATCACGAATTTTTTGCATGACAACATGAGATTTGTGTGCAGGAGCGTTGTCCTGCAAAAACAAAACACCTTTGGACAGCTTTCTGCGTCTTTCCTCTTTAATTTTTTCCCGTAGAGTGGTCAGTAATATCGAATAGTTATATCCGGTTATTGTTCTACCCTTATCCAAAAAATCAATCATGATCACTCCATGCAGTCCCAAAAAACTGAAGCAAGCAGATTTTTGGACACGAAACTTCTTATGTCTTGGAGAGGACGAAGGACATTGATCACCAAGGGTATCAAGCATATCTTCGTAAATCTGCTTACCTCTTAACCCTTTTAAATACAGGTACTTGATGATGGCTCGATACTCCAATTTTCCGATGTTCACAATTTCGGTGGATATCTTTTAATTTATTGCGTAACTCTGGTTTACTTTTTTTATGTCCAACATCACACTGACACTTCTAATGAGTTATTGTTCGTTGCTATGGTAACGCAATATTTTGTTTATGCATGGAACTGGTCTAGGCTAACTAGATATCAATACATCCTCGTAAATCCGATCGGTGGAAGCAGCTGGACACAATCAGACATTAATAATATTCATACTTCTAGCGAGAATAGGAGACCTGTCATTTTTTATTGAAAACCTTTAGCGCAGGAGTGGTATCCATGATTCTGCGCTAACGAGCATACAGAAAACTGTCGTTCCGTCCTAGAGTTATGGTCTTCGTTCTTGATCCTTTATAGAACCAGCAGAGTTTACTGGCCTTCTCGATAAACAAGGCGTCTTACAGCGTTATGGAGAGGCTCCGCAGTTCCAAGGATATCATAGACTAGTTTTCAGAGTCCTGTAAAAATCAAGCACAGAAAAACGATATGGCGCAGTTCAGAGTGACATAGATAAACTTTCTACTCTGTAAGGCAGCTTCAACAGGTCTTACAGTAAATATGAAGATATTCGAAGTGGTTCTGATACAAGAGCCAGACATGGGAGAATTGTAGGTCTAGCAAACGTAGAAGGGAGGACTACGGAAACACCTTGAGCCTGCGTGTGTATTGAAAAATACGTCAAAATCCTACCGTTAATGAATGTTTCAATGAATCTGATAGCAGTGAAGATAAAGATCAGCGGAGGTAGTTGGTAGAGGGACATTATTCCCTTTAGATGGTCCCGAAGCACCTCCAACAAGAGAGATGGAGGTGAAGTCTACACGAGACGAGAAATGCGGTAGCAAGAATATTGGACTTAAAGATGGTTGTGACAAGTTAAAAAAAGGCCTTGAAGAAAGTTAAGAAATACTGCAGCAGGAGACAGCATTATAAAACACGATAGAAAGTGAAGATAATATTGATAAGAAGTTTTGTTTCGAATATCGCCGCGTTCTGCACTTAGAATTCTTGCCACAAGGTGGGAGCCAGTAGGACAGCATATTAAGATTGTTCATAGACTCTGTATTATTTTGCAAGGGGTCTACTTTGAAGGTGGTACAATAAATTTTTTCTGTTTCTCGGTCCTTTTTTTACATGGTAATATAATTAGAGCAATTATGCTTAAGCTGATGAAAAGTTTCCGTTCGAAAGAATAATGACCTGGAATTACAAGTTAATACACAAAATTGTTAAGTGAGTGTCCTTGGATTTTTTTTTGTATCAGAATAACATCGGTTGATGTTAACAATTCAGGGTTTCGACCCTCATAATTTAGTTTTCCTCTGGAAAAGCTAGAACAATAAAACAATTGGTTGAGAGCTATTAAGGCACGATCGCTTAGTTATTTATCGACCAAAAAATGTATTATTAACCGGGAACAATTAGAGCTAGTTAAGGTACTTGTTCTTGATACAATAGTCTAGAGAAAATTTATGAAAAAGTATTTGTATCATTGTTCTTTTTACCTACTTTGAAAATCTATTATATAAGGACACTACTCACATCAACAGGGCACTTTTTGATTATTGCATCAATGATAATAATAATAATCACTCTTTTATCGACAAGGAAGCATCAAATAAGTGGGTCTCTGATGGAACATTATTCCCAGGAACAGAACGATTTATGATTGCAATTAAAGACCAAGTAATTAATACCAACAATTACAAGAAAGACAAACATGATGAATTGCAACAAAACTAAACTAGCACAAATATTCTTTTGTCTTAAAAAATTAACGCTCCATTGCTAAGTTTAAATAATACAGGGTAATCTTATCAACAAGATTAAAAGCAGAAGCAGAAAATGTATTAGGAGACTATCAAAATGGATTCAGGCCTAGTAGATCAACTATAAATGCCATACATACGCTAGAACAAATATTTGAAAAAGCATGGGAATACAACAGGGAAGTTCATACAATTTTCATTAATTTTAAAAGTGCCTTTGACACTATTGACAGAAAAGAATTGATGAAACGGTTAGAAAGAATAAATATTGATAAAAAACTAATAGAGCTGCTGAACATGATAATGGCTAACAACAAAGCAAAAGTGCGATTCCAAGGAGTCACATGGAAGAAATTCCTCGTGAATAAGGGAATCAAACAAGGAGACTCGATCTCTCCAACTTTTTTCAATTTGGCATTGGAGTATCCTAAGAACAGCTAAACTAGAAAGCAAAAACATCATAACAGACCATATTCCAATCATAGCATATGCAGACGATTTAACCATAGTAGCAAATTCAAAACAAGAACTTATAAAAGCAATTGAAAAGATAGGAGAAGAGGCAAAACAACTTGGAATGGAAATCAACGCGGACAAAACAAAATATATGATAGTAGGTAAAAATACCGAGGGGAACTTAAAAACGCAATGACATTCATTTGAAAATCTAACAACACTCAACTACTTAGGAGTGACGATGGGACAAACAGGAAAAGAGCGGGTGCAATAAAATATACTCAATGGAAACCAAGCTTACTGCAGAAATAGAAAACTCCTGAAAAGTGAAGCCATAAATAAAAACACCAAAATAAAAATATACAAAGCACTAATAAGACCAGTGATCGCGTATGGCTTAGAAACAACGGTAATAAACAAAAAAGAAGCAGAAGACTTGAAAATCATAAAAAGAATAATTCTTAGAACGATACTGGGGCCGAACATAACTTTGGAAAGGAGACTCAAAACTAACAAAGAAATAGAAAGCAAGTTAAGCAAAATCGTGAAATATATAAAAGCACAACGCCTAAAATGGGTATAGGACATATTATGAGACGAAAGCCTGGAGAAATGATAAGAAGAATAACACAATGGACTCCTCTATGGCCGAGAAGAAGGGGAATACCCAGAGAAAGTTGGAGGAGTCAGAAAGAAGGAGACACAAAAAGGATGGGAATCAAAGACTGGAGAAAAATGCAGAAATAGAGCAGAATGGGAGAAAATCACTTCTGAAAGCCAGGACACACAAGAAATTGTAACAATGAGTGAAAAGGGAGTAATCCACCCTAATAAATGGATTTAAAAGCGCATTAGCGTTAGCCACAATCTATTAGATTTAAAGGCTTGATGATGATGATGAATCATTTCAATAAGACTTTCACATAACCGTGGCATATTAAAAAAAAACCAGTAGCTCGTAATAAAACCCTACATTACCAGAATGGGGAAAATAAGAGAAATAAATTCAATATAATATAAAGGGTAATCGAAAACCATATCTTAGATATATGTTGTAACCGTACAAAGCACTCCGAAGTATAAGTAGATCGTCCTGTATATTATAAGACACATTATGCATATAAATCACACAATAATTTTTTAATCTCATAAAACTAATAATTTCGTATCCATAAACCGATTTTATGTTATTTCACGTAGAGTCTCATAAAAATTCATTCTGAAGAGCAATAATCGCAAACTAGGAGACTACACAAAATATATATATGTAAAATACATGTCCAACGTTTTCTAGCGATACTAAGAAAGTTTCATAACGTTTTTCATGACCCTTAAACTTTGATGATCAAACGCGAATAAAGACATTGTATTTTTTTCTTTTCTTTTAAAAACTAGTAGTTCTTCACCTATAATGAATTTGCTTTGATGCAACAGTTCATATTACAAAAATTGTATAATATGAACTTGTAGAATTTACCTGTGCTGTACAAATGACCCCACTTGTGTAAATGTCCGCAGTAGAAGTTTAACAACGACCGATAACTCTCGTCAACAGTGAGAAACTTCTCCATTTGTCTACTATATTACTTTTATGCTATTCATCACGAGGTGTTAAGGACGTTTATCGTTGTTTCTGTTTCATCTTACGTTCATTACGTCGGCCTGAGTATATTAAGCATCTCCAACAACCGCATTGTTACCGTGCTTCCCCCATAACGGTCGCTTTCTGTCACTATTTCCCCCGTTTTCTCCCTTCTATCCGGTTCGCGTGATCGCGACACTTCCATTTTCGGTTATCAACACTGATCACTGTGTATTTCCACAAACAAGCTTCGACTCCGTCAGAATAAAACAAAGGAATTTGATAAAAATCATCTCTTCCCAAGCAAAAATCATATTACAGACTCCAGAATAAATAAAGTAAGTTTGGTATTTTTGAGTAACTTCATTACTTTCTACCAGAAATTCTGATATGCAGATATATATATATATATATATATATATATATATATATATATACACAGGGTGCTGCGATATTCTACCAACAACGTTCTACCACAAAGAGTTCTTTGTAGTTATTCTGATATAGACTGAAGTGTCTGGGCTCAAAAGAGAATTTGATTCGAGTTTAGTGCGAGTTTTTCTAGCTTACCGCCGGAAACGATAACCATGAACTACTAACTAGGTATTTGTTTTACAGCAAGAATATCCACATAATTTTTATTAATTCAGGGGCAAGTGAGCAGGTCTCTAATCACAAATAATAATCCCGCGAATTTATAACTAACCACGGCAAAACTATAGCTGAAAATACTGCCACCCAGTTCAACCGTTTCCAATGGTCTTCCTTGTATGTATGTGTGTTTTTGGGGTGACATTCACTGAGACCTAAAAGATCTATTGTGCCCCCTTGCTTCTACTCAGTTTCTGAGGAGAGTCTCAGAAACTAGTAGTTTCTTTAGTCCTGTTTCCCGGAGGAATTTTAGGATGTCTGCAGGCGTCAACTTAGGCAAATGTTCCTCTTCTATCCAGTAATCTCCCAGGTTCTGTGCTCTAGGATTCTGAAGTGCTGTGCAGTTGGAAAGTATGTGGATGGAGGTTTCTTCTTCCATTCCACAAAATCTGCATTCTTCTTCCTCCACTATTTTGAGCTTTTTCAGGTGCGCATTCAGGCGACAATGTCCCGTTAGGATCCCTGTTAAAACTCTTAGCGCAGTTTTACTTTGACTTATGCATTCTTTTGATCTCAACAGGTTGTAGTCACCCAGAAGAGTCTTTGATTGTATAAGCCCTACTAGATCTTTCCAATGGTCAGATCTTCTCTTTTTCTCGGCTTTACTTATTTCTTCCAATATTACATTGGGGCTGATTCCGCAAAAGGGGTTCAGGCCCCCAGAAAGGTATTTCAGTCCTCCTCTTTGCTAGTTCATCTGCTATTTCATTTCCTTCTATTCCAGTGTGTCCTGGAATCCATAGTAAGGTGACTATGTTGTTCTCGCCTAGTTCATTGAGTTTGTCTAGGCATTCCCACACCATTTTGGAACTGATTACACAAGAGCTCAGTGCCTTAATGGCTGCTTGACTATCCGACATTATGATAATCCTTTGTCGTCTGTATCCTTTATCAATATTGAACTGGGCGCACTTTCTTATAGCGTGGATTTCCGCTTGAAAGATACTTGGGGTTTTTCCCAAGCTTTCAGAGTGTTTGGTTCCTGGCCCGAACACTCCTATCCCAGTTCCTTCTATTGCTTTTGAGCCGTCTGTGTACCATTGAATGGCATTCTTTCCAAGTCTGGTAATGGTATTTGGATCCCATTCCTTCTTGTTGCTCATTTTCGTAACGAATTTCTTTAAAAAGTTATACTTTTTCATCATACCGTCTTGTGGCATGTCCCAGGTTTACTGATTTCTAAGAAGTGAGGAGGTGGTTTTTTTTTTAAAGATTCCCTCTCTACTTAGTCTGTATCTTGTTCTCTCCGCAACACTTTCCACCACCATATGTAAAGGGGTGAGGTTGAGAATCACTTCCATGGCTGTCGTTGGGCATGGTCTCATTGCTCCTGTAATGCATATACAGGCTAGTCTTTGAATTTTGGAGATGTTTTCTCTCGTCGTCAATAGGCTACTTCTACTACTCCACGCAATGGCTCCATAAGTGATGATTGGTCTCACTATGGCAGTGTACATCCAGCTTAGGATTTTTGGGTTACAGCCCCAGTTTCTTCCTGCCAGATTTCTGCACACCATTATAGCCATTTTTGCCTTGTATGTAATCTCCTTTTCGTGTTTGTTCCACAGGAGTTTACTGTCTAGAGTCAAACCTAGATACTTGACTTCTTGTCTCCATTCAATGTCGTTCCCATCAAGTTTTATGGTTTTGAGGTTGAGTTTTCTTTTCTTAGTGAAGGCTATCAGGATGGTTTTAGTGGGGATGATGCTAAGTCCCACTTGCCTACACCAGCTATTTGTATAGTTCAGACCCTTTTGTACAATATCACAAAGGGTGTTTTCGAATTTCCCCCTGACAATATCGTCGGTATATCCTTGGCAGGATACTCCGAGATCCGTCAAACCACACAGGAGTTCGTCAACCGTCAGACTCCACATTAATGGGGATGCTACTCCTCCCTGTGGGCATCTTCTGGTAGTGCAGATGGAGACAATGTCTTTGATCGTCCTCGTCTCTGCTATTCTTGTGGTGAGCAGTTCCGACATCCATTTGGATGTTGTGCTGTCTACACCTCTTCTGTTCAATGCTCTTCTGACTGCCTCGTGTGGAGTATTGTCAAAAGCTCCTTCTATGTCCAAAAATGCACATACTACAGTTTCTTGGTTGTCTAGAGCACCTTGTATATCCTCCGTCAGTTGTACCAGTGCAGTCTCCGTAGATCTGCCTGCCTGGTAAGCATGCTGACATGGGTGGAGAGGTAGTCTCTCTAGGATTTCCGTTCTAATATGGTTATCAATAGCCTTTTCCATCGTTTTGAGTACAAACGATGTTAGACTAATTGGTCTAAAGGATTTGGGGTTTGTTGTGTCCATTTTTCCAGTTTTTGGAATGAAGGTTACTATTGCCCTTCTCCATGCTTCAGGTATATAACCCAGTTCTGGTCTACCTTACCAACCCCCCCCTTTAGGCCACCCCATCTGAAATAACTAACGTAGTTTTTACACCATGCCAGCTAAAACAAGAATAAGGAGAGCCAAATCTGAAGAAACATAAAAAAACTCCACACAACCTTTTGTTTTTCCGGTTGACAGCTTCCTGGCATTTTTAGGAAACGTTTTTGGTGGTGATAATCCTAATTTCTGAGATATACAGTAAGTATGTACTACAAAAAACTGTGATTTTTGAATTAACAGATAGAGCTACTAATCTTACTTCTCCAGAATTTCATCCGGAAATACTACAGGAAGTTTTAAACAACGGAAACAAAATAGGAAACATGAGGGGATTGCAGGTTGTAAAGGGGCTTTCACAGGTCCGGAATCGTTTTGTGGAATCACAAAGGATTACATAAGAGGGGAAGTCGGGAACTGACTAGTTAAGGAACACCAACTCAAATGGAGGCTGACACAAGGACACCTCCATACTAAAAGTCTACTGAATAATTTGAAGACAGTTACCGACCTGGTGACTGGACACTGTACCCTGCGGAAGCATCTGCACAGGATGGTAAAAGTTAGTGAACCTATGTGCAGGAAATGTGAACTCTACGATGAAACACCTACTCACATACTCTGTTTCCGTGAGAACTTACAAGGACTCAGACGAGTCTGACAAGCACTTTGGAGTGGAAATAACACAACTATCACAACTACTGAAGATTCCTCCAAATAAACTGGTGGCCTATACAGAAGACAGGAAGCTTGTGGAATGGAAGTAGGTAGATAACATGGTACAAATGGTACAAAATTCAAGGTCCTGGGCTGTTGAGCCGAACTCAAACATATGAATGAATGAATGAATGAAAATAGGAAACAAGTAGGAATAAGATTTTCAATTGGATACTCTTAAAAGATTAAGATCAGCCTGGTCTGACAAAGGAATGAGAGTTCAATCGGTAAGATTGAAACAAGTGTGGACACAGACAAAGACTAACTATTCAAAAGAAAAGAATTTATGTTTCTACACCTTAATATTTTAACATTTTGTATGTAAGTAGTTTAATACTCATTGTAAAAAATAAATTGCAGTTGTCTTAACATTTGAAATCGGCGTAATTGATATTTCTATATTTCTATCATGAATTTACGAGTAGTACGGATTATGAAGTTTTGCGAGTTTTCAAAACATTCGATATTATTCCTGTTATTTAGTAGCATTTAAAAAAAAAAATGATTTGATTACTTTTATCCTTCTCTGGGGATTTTTTTTTTTTTAAATATTCAACAAACTCTGTTATAAAACATTTCAACGTATCTCTCTAGTTTTAAAGCTGATAGTTTGTTGTACGTTCAAACAAATAGGTATCCCTTCTACACTTATACAGATGATACACTTTTTGGTAAACATTCTTAAAGTGTTCCACAATCCTTTAAAAAGATTTCCGATTAGGTAGTTATTGTGTGTTACATACACATATAATTTCCATTGATATTTTCCTTTAACCAATCATATCTCAATTTGATATAAAAAAAGAGGTAAAGAAATTTCTGGTTGTGAATTTTGAATATCTTTGTAGATGTCAAGCCCTTGTAGTATATCAGATTTATATACTAAACTGGCATTCAACGTTCAAGTACACTGGTTAACATGGACTTTTTAATATAAAGGGTACACATACAATTTTTTTATATTGGAGAGTTAAAAAAAAACATTCTTTAATACCTTTGCTTGGCGTTTTTCTGAAAGCTTAGGACCAAAGGAAAGTGTGCCAATTCTATATTGCTGTAAGATATAGAAGGCAAGGGATTATTATTATGTCATACAGACAAGTAGTAAATGAACTGCTGCGTAATCACTTGTAAAATGGAATTGGAATGCCTGGAACGACCTTGACAAAAATAACAGCGTCTCCTTACTATGGGTTCCAAGATACAATCAAATAGATGTAAAAAGAGTAGTTGAAATATATGGTTTTAAATGAAACTAATTGTTTTTAAATGACTCCACAATATATTTGCAATTTACAGATTTTTACAAATATATTGTGGAGTCATTTAAAAACAATTAGTTTCATTTAAAACCATATGATGAGTAGATTCCACGAAGTGAGGGTTTATACAGTTAACTCAGTTGAAATATATTTTAAATTGTTTCTTATTTCCGTATTCTTACTTCTATCCAGTTTTGTCTTTCCCTTTATTTCCTAAAATATTTCAAACTATTATTGCTGACGCTTGTTCATCTTCGTTACCTTTCTTAAATTTTCAAATCTCAAAATATAGATTTTTTGTTGTTGTGAATAATATATTTCTCCTTTATAAATACCTGTGATACGATTATGTGCTATTAAATCTACAAATTCTACTTTGACATGATCCCGAATTGTCGGACTGGACCATAAAGCGAAAATTCTGAATTGTATTCATATAACATTTTGCGACAAACTTCCTAATGTGAATTTTCAACTCGGTACTTCTATTTCTTAACTACGAGCAAAAAAGTTAACCTTTTTGTTATATTTCCCAGAAACCGTATGTATACACATTGAAATTACTTTATGAATCTGATATGAATTTATTCGTATAATAAATATTAATCTTTAAATATTTGATTTTATTTTGTTTTGTTTTTCCCGGTACATTTCTGTTGGAAAGATAGAACGTTCTAGTCTTCACCAATCGATTCAATGGAAAATTTTACATACTTCACTGGATTTTGAGTCGATAATTATGGACAATAAACGAATTAGCAGAAAGCAGTTTATATCCGCGAAATATTTCCATACCTCTACCACTTCAAAAGTTTCGACAAAAAAAAGTGTTTTCGACATGAAAAATACTCAAAATTTGTTCTAAGGGATTGTTTGGGACGAGAATTTGACTGACGATACACTTACTCACGGTATGCTGATTTCTACTACAAATGGGCTCATTTACATATTTTTTTTATTTTACCATCAGGAAGAGCACATCATTTTGAGGTTCTGTGCAAAAAATTAGACGTCAGCGAGACTCCTAAGTCGCCTACAAAAATTATAAACATTAAACAGCGCTCCTCTCCGAATTTCAGGCGCGACGTCATCGCATATGAAATCTCTCGTTCAGAGAGCGGACACCACGCCGATCGGTTTTCGGTAAGATGACTACTTCGCTAGTAACAGTAGGTATTTTGCTAGTGCTAGTGCTAGTGTTATGTTCGTGAAATAATAACGTTTAGAAATAATTTAATTCGACACAATGGACCAAAGCCAGAGTAGAAATGAATATTGTGCGGTTCCAGAATGTAAAAGTACAACGATTAAAACATCTAACAAAACATTTATTTCTATTAATAAGGATGCAAAAAAAAAACGGAAGCAATGGCAGAAAAGCATAAAAAGACTCAAAGCATTCACTGATAAGTCAACATACTTTGTTTGTGTATTTTTAGGATTTCATTTTTCTTCAATAAGAATTGTTATAAATTACATTATAAAATACGTTGTGAATCCATATTGAGAGGGTTATTAAAAACCACACGCTTGTATTGATCTAAATTTTTTTAAATGTAGATGATATTGTTCTTATAGCTTGTGATGTTATTAATGTTCAAAATTATTCAATAAAATAATGGGTCAGTTCTTCACAAATTAAATTTTATTAAATATGTACTGCTTTTTTCGAAAAAACAGGTAATCTTTTTCAGTAGATCATCAACAAAACTGGCGTATATTATGTTTTAAAAGAAATTATTTTATTTGATTTAAAGTCCGGATCAGCTCTAACAAATACCTATCGCTTTTTTTACCAGTGAGGTGCATGTGCATTTGGATCTGATCTAAACATTTGGAACTATTATTACCTGCTCCATCAAAATAAGTTTTTCTTGTTCTTTTCAACATTGGTGATTTAATTTCCACTACACATTAATCATAAATAGCATTTGGAGAAGCATCTTTAATTGGGCAGTCTGCAGTTAAAAAAATTGCAATTTTTTACTGAGTAACGTATATCGTTATCTCCGTAACTTTGTCCACCAGACCAGGAATAAAATAAAACATCTGGAATCACCCTGTATATCATTTGAGAGAGCATGAATTTATACACTTCACCGCTTAAATTTGAATTTAGGAAGACAGGACCAACGATGTGGTTTCCCAAAATACCTGCCCAAACATTGACTTTTTCTGGAAATTGGGTAAGTTGTTCACGAATGGTGTGAGGATTTGTGTCACTCCAATACCTTACATTTTATGTATTCACATTTCCATTGAGGCAAAAAGTACTTTCGTCACTAAAACAAATTGTTTTTGTGTAATGTGGGTTTTGACTAATTTTATTTCTCATACATTCACAGAATTCGAGTCTTCTGCCGGGATAGTCATCCGAAAGGTGGTGCACCATTTTTAACTTGTATGTATGAAATTTATTTTTAGCCAACACTCTCTGTACTGTACTTTTACTTACTTCACAGATAGACGCAACTTTAGTTGAAGAGGAAGTAGGGTTTACTACCATTTCAGCAACTATATCAATTTTTTTATCATCACTAAATGTTGGTCGACCAGATCGTTTGGCATCTTGTACACTACCTGTTGCTTCAAACTTGTGAAGAAGCTCCCTCAAATAAGTTCTCGAGATAGGGCGATCTGGGTATCTCTCATTAAATAAACGTTCCGCTTCATGGAGATTCTTTCTAGATTCACCAATTATTGAGATAGCTGCTACTTTGTCGGCTTGAGTACGTACCATTTTGCCTATGTAAACTCTTAAACGTCTCGTTAAACAATAATAAAATTAAATATTCAAGCTATTTAGAAAAACTTTGCAAAGTAACAAATACTATTAAATTAAAAACGTCAATTTTTTTGACAACTAACCAGAGGCGGACTGAAAAATCTTCAATATTTAAATGTGATATAATAATTTTGGTATTTATTTAATTTATCCGTCAAAATTAGTTTAAACCCAAACAAAATTAATATGGCTATGTAGCCAATGTCAATGCCTTTCAAACGAGATATCACTAGCCATAACGTCCTATTTAAAATTATTGGCCAGAGTGGCACTGTGACGTCATCTATTACTATTACGTTATTACTGTTACCATTCGTAGAGAAGTTTACAACACTTTATTTTCACCCTCCAAATTTTATTAATGTAAGTGTAGCCGTTCAAAAGATATGAGGGTGGAGGGGACTTTTGAATAGCACAGTAGTACTGTGACGTCATCTATTACTATTACGTCACCTGTTACCATTCGTAGAGAAGTTTACAATATACTATATACTATATAATATACATCACCTATATATTTCTACACGTTTTGTACATTGTTAACTCCCAGCATCATTGTAATTACCAAAAAAAGATAACTAAGCTACTATTAGTATTTTTCCATATTATACCTAAAAGACCAAGTCGCATTTAAATAATCATTCATAAAGTGGAAATATGCATGAAAATTGAACACAAACAGAGTATTTCCCATATATTTAGCATTGTACATTACTGATTGAGATTCCCACATGACGTTACACGCTGTCGGCTACATGCGCAAGAACATACCGTGAGTAAGTGTATCGTGGTACAAAATTATGTTGTCTCCTCCAAATGGAGTCATGAAAATCCACTTTTCAAAACAAAATATACTCATAACTCGACTAATTGGAAAGATAGAACGTTCTAGTCTTCACTAATCGATTCAGTGGACAATTTTACATCCTTCAGTGGATTTACAGTCGATAAATATGGACAATAAGAGAGTTAGCAAAAAGAAATTTATATCGCGAGATATTTCCATACCTACCTACCCCTTGCTTCAAAATATTCGACAAAAAAAAAAAGTGTTTTCGACATGAGAAATACTCAAAATTTGTTTTAAGGGATTTTTTGGGACGAGAAATTGACTGCCACAGTTTGTTTTGGTATCAAATTATGTTTTCTCCTCCAAATGCACTCAAGAAAGTTTCGAAAATCCACTTTTCAAAACAAAAGATACTCATAACTCGACTAATTGGAAAGATAGAACGTTTTAGTCCTCACCAATCGTTCAGTGGACAATTTTACATACTTCAGTGGATTTTGAGTCGATAAATATAAACAATAAGAGAGTTAGCAGAAAGCAAGTTATATCGCGAGATATTTCCATACCTACCTACCCCTTGCTTCAAAATATTTGACAAAAAAAGTGTTTTCGACATAAAAAATGCTCAAAATTTGTTTTAAGGGTTTTTTGGGACTGGCACAGTTTGTTCTTGTATAAAATCATTTTTTCTCCTTCAAATAGAGTCATGAAGGTTATTATACACTTTTTTCTTTCTACTATTGGTTGGGTTGTCAGTAATGTTGCAATGAAAGAGAATTGCATGATGTCAAACAGCATGCAAGATTTATTATTTGCAATATACTCACCTTGCAAGAAATTTCTGCAATTTCTTGCACGTTGTATTGCACCATCAGAAGTGGCCTTAAATTAACATTCATCGATTGCACAAAAATTCTTTGTAGAACAGTGAACTGTTGTTATGGCTTTTATATGAACGAATATTTATTTTTAGACTGAGCATACTAATGAAATTTCTGTAACTGAAAACTAGAAAATTATGGACTCTAATCTTGAGCGAAAAGAGCACATAATTATTTGACATTGTACATTTTTTGTCGCATAAAAGATTATACTTTTGCCAATTAAAAACTATACAATTTAGCATGAAACAAAAATATCATTGGTCGTTTTGCAGTCAGACGTTCGATTGTCATCGTTTGACATGTTGTGGCTAAATAAATATAAAGGCCATCAGATCAGCAGATAATATATCTTAAATTATTTTATTGAGACCAAATTATTTTTTCAATGATCTTCCAGTTAATTTTCAATATTACATGATTTTGTTGAATAGTTAATTGTATTTTAATGATGAAGGAGTATTCGGAACACATTATTCAAAGTTTATTCATGAGTAGAAGTGTTTGCGATATAACTCCTGGCAATTGTTGACTTGATGTATTAGACGAATATCGATGGGGGGATCGTGTTAAATGTCAGATTATGGTGCTAAGCGTTTGTAAATTCAACCTGATGGGATAGAAGGATTTATACTATAATTGTTGTTAACTTGCAGATGAAGATCGAGCGTAAAATATTATAATGTTTTGAATAAATATATATATAATATATCAAATTTTTTCTACACAAGTTTTTAAAAGTATTCTACCTGACTGGACTATTTTTGCATCTTTTAAATATTCCTTGAACGTCACTGAATTATGAGCAAACTAAATTGGGAGGCAGGACCAAATGTTAATTGAAATCCTAGAGAAAGGGTGTAGCCTCTTATTGTTAAAAGTGATTTTACAGTGAATATTGAGTAAAATAAAGAAGCTTTCTTTCCATATACTCGAATGATTATTATTTGATTATTGAAGACTCGAAGAATATGTAAATTCAAGTGTAAGAATGGGATGGATGGTAAATGGTCTTTGTTAGTTTAGAAAATACTTTTTAGGATGAGTTGTGGAATACGCGTGCCAGCTTAGACTTGAGTGTAATGAAACTGTAACCGAGACTTATAACTTTGTTTTCCGTGTGGCCGATCCTTGTGATCTGGACTGAGAATACAACACAGCGTTGTATGCTTTGATGAAATTGCATTCCTGTGCAGATTTCCGTGAGGGAGCATCCCTTAGGCTCTGGGGTAGCTCTGCCAGAGCAACAGTTACTTCACTCCTCGTCGCATTTGTTTCAGTGTTTGGGGGCGTGGTGAAACGCCGCTCCCACAGACTCGTTGCCGGATTCGGCGGTGGTCGAGGCCCTTCGAAAGCCGGCGGCACGCGGCTCCAAGCGGCACGAGGACTCCGTGGTCGGTCTTCCACTTCCAGTCTATGACCAGTTTCTTTCTCGTGGTAATCGAAGTGGGATATCGCGGAGCCTTCTCCGGAGCGTCGACAACGTGACTCTACGTGTTCGTTCACCGTTCGGGACCTCCTTGCAACTTGTAGCCCGCAAGATTTTTCGGTATTTCTACCTCAATCCCTCAACTTCGCTGAAGACTAAAATAATTCTTTTTTCAATTCATTGACTTTCTCGAGAGGATCTTCGCAAAAAACAAATCCATAGGTAGGAATTACATCCTAACTTAACTTCTGGAAACTTCCGGAAACTTCTCGAAAGTTTCGAAAGTTTTTCAACTATCGGAAACAATATTATTATGGTTGCTGGAACAGCGAGAGATGTGAATATATTTCAGTACAATTCAATTTAAACTTGATGATACTTTAAGTTTTGCTTGTTTTTCGCGCGAAAAATGTATTTACATCTAAAACATCTTGATAACTTTTGAAACATTATTTCGTTAATGAAAGTGTTTGTTTTAGTACAGTTAACGGTGCGCTACACAACTTGCCATCCAGTTTTGAGAACAGTAAATATAACCCTTTAACCATTTTTAAAACATAATTTTCCGAATTGTCCTGGTATTTATTTTTATACTAAAAGTGGGGAAGTTTTTCATAGACCACATTTGGTATGCTTAATCAATTTCTTGAACAATTGTTTCTAAATGATTGAAATTTTATTGTTAATTAAATTGCCAGTAGTTAAAATCCTTTTTTTCTCTACTTTACAACGTTCTTTTTAATCATGTGGTAAAACATAATTAGCAAAACCAATTAAATAAGATTAATATTGTTTGCATATTGTAACGAATCTTTATTTCCTTCAGTTTATTTTAATTATCTGAAACCTGGAACGTTCAGACAATAAAATCCAAAATCGCGGTCTCTCTTTATTAGACGATTTTCTGTATCTGATTATATTTTACAGTGTTTAAAGATGCATTTATTAATAATAACTACCGGTGAATACAAGAAGATATATCACGAGTACGAGTTATCGACTATATGCAGTAGCTTTTTCATTCTAAGAAGCGCGATTTATTGGATGTAAGTCCTTTGAGCGTCTTATATATTATTTTCTCTCTTGTGATTGATAAATTCGCAAAAGGTTTGTGGTAAATAAAAAAATACAGCACATTTACTTCAATACTTATCCACTTTTATTAGCTTTATATGTTTGTAACGTAATTTTTATTATCTGAAACTTAGCACACTCAAGGATCTACAACAATACAACAATTTTTCGCTAATATCCTGACCAGGATCATCAGGATTAACTATTTATTTATTGAGACGTCGAATTAAGTTGTAATTTGCAACACAAAACAAAGAAATATCGGAGAAAATATAAAAATATTATGATTAAGACATATTGTAATAAATTATATAAATTATGGGAAAATTATTCCAAAATCCAAATATTTATAAAAAGAGAAATTCAGTAAAAATTTAATTCGAATTAATTCAGAGATTGATAATGCAAAAATAATTAATAGGCAAAAAAACGATCAATCACGCTTTTATAGCAGATAGAACTAAAAATTTAAAAAATAATTGTAAATTTTATAATGGAGACAAAAAAATATACAGTGTGGAACAGCCAAATGGAATATATTAGATGTCGAATAAATGAGAGCGTGTTGGAAAAAGCGCCACTTTGAATAAAAATATATAACAATGCACCCCACGATTTTTCTGTGATAAATTATTTAGTCTGTGTTGGATAATTTCAAGATAATTGAAAATTATTCTTCAGTGTGCTATAAAAGCCTGCTTTTTGTAGTTTTTTCAAATATTATTGATTATTCTTACCTTCCTTTTGGCCAATGAAATTTGAACGTCTTTTTTTTTGTTCGTTTCCTACTTTTGCTTTCTTGGCAGTTAAAGTATCACTCATGACAATAACCCAGAGATAATGAAAATTTTCGTCATAACAGATAATTGTACAAACAGATCAGATTTCACTCTAGTTATAGCAATTTGTAATATTTGATTACAGTTTTCAGTTACGTCAAAGATTACAAAATAATGTTTGGTCATCTTTTTGGTTACGTGTTTCACAAAAAAAGTAAAATTATTAATATAAATTATCAGATTATATTTTATTTCTCGATTATCTTTTTTTCAGTTACTAATTAATTCGTTAAAATTATCATGCTGGTAACGAAAATACCACTGTTATTACAAATCTCATTGCTAATTTAATTAACAAAAAAGTTTTTGGATGATGGAACGAGCCTTTACTTAACGAAAATATATATTTTGTTAATAATCAGTTTTTGTAGAAAGATATCGTATTATCTGTGTTAATTGTATAATTTATTTTTTTTCCCACTGTCGGCCAAAATTGAAAAATATATATATTTACAAACTAATAAACCTTACATTTGAATTTTTTTTAAAGCTTCAACATAAAAAACTTCACCCTTTAAATAAACTCAAACGGATTGAAGTATGCAATTCCAAGTTTACGCAGCGGCGGTATATTTGCATACACTGTAATTATTATTATTATTATTACCGTGTATTTTCATCTACAAAGTCCGAAGTTGATTTGAACTCTCGGTTACGAGAAAGTTTTGTCAAGCTGTTTATTGTATATCAACGCTCCTAGAATAATGTAATCATAAACATCTTTATTAGACACTTTAAGTGTTTGAACATTTCATCCTCAACCTAATATCATTTTCCATAGCTTTTTCATACTATCGTTGTGAAAGTACAGCAATTTTATCGTATCTTGAAATATTTAAATTTCCACTGTTATTAGTCGAATAGTTTTTGTCCATCAATGAAACACTTTTTAATAATTTCAGTCTCGTTTCTATACCATATACGGAATAAAAGCACGAAAAGTGGAGGATTTCAACACCTTTTAGCTTATTAAGTAGTTATCATATATCAAAGACATTAGCTTATTGAGCGGAGTATATGAAATCGAGTCCAATAACTATACGGTGATCATAAAAATGTTTGAATAAAACCCTTTTCAGGCCCAAATCTATGCTAGTTTTCTGCTGCTACTAGCAGATCTACAGTTTTGTATATCAGTAAGCCTTTTGACTGGTTAAAAAAAATATTTTTTCTTCAAACTAAATCAATTTATCACTATCGATTGCCGGTAGTCTCCACCCCATTGTGTCTTAGTATTCTGTTACTTATGGAGTTTTGAGGTGCTCATTCTGGCGGTAGAGCATTCTTTTAGGGCATCTGTCAAAATTCTTAGTGCAGTCTTACTCTGACTTTCGCAAGTTTTTCCATATTTGATTGTCTTAGCTCTACTAAATCTTCTAATTGTCCGATCTTCTCATTTTTATTTGTTTTACCCATTTTACCAAGTGGGTGTACAAAAAATGTTATAATTAAATTTTTTTCCAGCTCATTCTGAATGCAACGGATTTAGGGAATGAATTACAGGTGCTTACTGTCGGTTATTTTGAAATAAACAATGGTGTTGGAGAAATCAAATTTATTTTTCACTCAAAACCACCCAATTTTCCACTTTTGTAATACTGTTTTTTTGATTATTCACATTTTAACAAACAACATAAGGTTTTCAACTTTCTGTCGCGCTTTCTGAAAAAAATGCCTAGCTACAGAAGCAGTTGTATGATTATTTTAAAGGAGTTATAGAGAGATCTGTTTCCGAAGCATCAACTTTATATCTCGAACCAAGATGAGGTCTTGAGCACTAATTAACGATAACTTTTCAAAACTCATATCGGTCTGTAATCAGTAATGAAAAATCTTTTGAACGGCTATTAATTATGGTGGTTTTTATATTTTTACTCTTTTGCTTGTATATTTCATACCTAGTTTGAAAGCAGAGGAAACATGAAAGTTAAAAGTTATTGATAAGAAAAAACCCCTAAAATATATTATCAAATATTCCAGATAATCTTCTTGAGGAACATTAAAAAATTAATTTCAATGTAACGTAACAGCCTTTATGGTTAAGCAAGTTTTAAAATTAGGTTTTTGGAAATATATTTTCGAATTGAACGTAAAGATACGTCCCTGCTTCCAATGGTTTGAATTCCTATTTAATTTATCGCTGTTCAACCAAGAAATCGGACATGGAATGAAAATGAAATTAAATTCCTGGAAACAGTAACACAATACTCTCATTTAAGAAAACTATTGCACAATTCAAAGTAACGAGTGTCATTTGGACTTTAGTTAGTTAAATGAAATTATATTACCTTAATTTTGCGGAATGACTGAACATTATATTGAAATTGTTTCTAATGATACATATTATTATAAGAACGAATCTGTAATCCATTATTTTTTGTATAATCCTCAGGAAATGCAAAAATTTGACATTGTCAGTTTACTTTTCTACCTATGGTTTAATAATTGTATTGTTACATCCCACTGAACCTACATTCTTCCTTCTCAATTGGTTTGAGCTTTTTGGCTATTTAGGTGACAGTTTTAAGTAAGAACACCTGTCAAAACTCTTAGTGCACTTTTACTCAGCTTATTCATTCTTTCAATATCGATTGGTGAAAGTTTCCCAGAAGTATCTTAGCCCTACTAGATCTTTTAAATGCTCCGATCTTCTGTTTTTTTCTGTTTCACCCATTTATTCCAATGTATTGCTGCTGATACGGCAAAAAGGCTTCAGAAACTCTTTAAGCGTTTTAATGGCTGCTTAACTATCTGACATTATAATAATCCTGTGCCTTTTATATATTTTATCAAAATTGAATTAGTTACACTCCCCTATATGGCATGAGTTTCCGCTTGAAAAATGGGGTTATCCCAAACATTAGGTTCCTAGACCCAGTGTGATTATTTTGAAACTATATGTATACCGTTGAATGACATTTTTTCTAAATCTGATGATAATGTAGTTGTCATCCCCTTATGTTCTGTGTTATCTGTGGTATGCCTCAGGTTTTCCAATACGAACGGTGATTTTTTTGATGATCCACTCTCTACTTAATTTTTATAATATTCTTTCTAGTACACTTCATCATGTTTTAGTATAAAAGGTTAAAATGAAGAAAATATCATGGCTAGAATATGTGAGAACTAACAGTCCTGCAGATAGAAAAACTAAGGAAAGAAATGAGAAAAGTATTAAAAGGCTAAGAAGGTTATTGAGAATTTCTCCAGTGAAATAAAAAAATAATAATCAAATAGCCAGGTAATTATAACTACGAAGCTAATAATGGAAGATACATACAGTGTGGACACCACTTATGGAATAAAATTCTTTATGTCATTATTTTAGAAAATTATAAAAAATGCCCAGACACGTCAACTTTTGAATTGAGTTGTGCGTTATGTAAACATAAATTTAAATGTACAGGGTGATTCACGCAAGTATGCCATAGTCGGTATTTTTTTTTATGAAACACCCTGTATATTTGCATATTTTTGAAATCCTCTTAATGAACCGATTCCAACAAACTAAATAATATATGGTCAATTATGAATTATACCAGATGAAATTATAAAATTGATAATTTATTACACTTGAAATATTGCAGTACTTTTTTAAATTAGCTAAATATGGATTTATCAAAAATCTTAACTATAATAACTAATTATTAGACGAATTTGTATATTAAACAAAACCTGCTACGCCCATGAATTTTATCATAAATACCTAAAAATTGCCTAACAACGTCAATATTTAGACAAAATCGGTAAATAATGAGGATTTTTTTAAATCGGTAAATAATGTGGATTGTTTTCTATTCTGTCAGTTGTTGATGTGTTGACAGTTTATACTGAAAAAGTAAAATCTTTGTCAAACACTCTTTCCTTGTCGACATAACAATGAAATATTTAACTGAGACTCACCGAATTGAGATTTTAATGAAGATCGGGTACGGGGATAACTGCAGAAGTCAAGTTGAAGTGGCAAACTTATTTAATCACAGGTATCCCGAATTGCCTAATATTTCACAAAGTACTGTGTCTAAAAATCATGCACAATTCAGTGAACTTGGACATGTCAAACCATTGAAAAGAAAACCACACTTCGTTGAAGATGATGTGAAAGTGGATATTTTGTTAAGTGTCGAAGAGAATCCAACTTCAAGTACACGTCAAATTGCCCGTGAAAATAATTTTAGTCATACAACTGTTCTAAGATGTCTTCATAAAGAAAAACTTCATCCCTACAATTAACTTTTGTGCAGGAGTTAATAGAAGACGATCCAGATCGTAGAATGGATTTCTGCGAAAGATTAATGAATAAGCTGAACAGAAATGAGATAGCTCTTGGTACCATTCTTTTTTCTGACGAATCAACATTCACATTGAATGGAGAGGTAAACCGACAGAACTGTAGATATTGGTTAGCAGAGAATCCTAATTGGATGCGAGAGACATACTCAGTACCCTCAAAAGATGAACGTTTGGGCCGGTATCATAGGCGACCATATTATTGGTCCTATATTTATAGATGGAAATTTGACAGCTGAAAAATATTTAAATATGCTTAGAAATGAAGTTATTCCTGCGTTGGCAAACTTATATCCCAACGCAATAGATCCTAGCTTACCGAATGAAAATGTTTGGTTCCAGCAAGACGGGGCAACACCCCATCATGCTTTAATGGTAAGAACTTATTTAGATGAAATCTTCCCCAATAAATGGATTGGACGAAGAGGTACTATTTAGTGTCCAGCTAGATCACCAGACCTTACGCCGTTAGATTTTGTGGGGTTATCTCAAGAACAAAGTATATGCTACACAACCAACTAGCATTGTAGACCTCAAAGACAGGATAACTACAGAAATACGGAATATTTCACCTCAAAGTTTAAACAAAGTTAAGGAGGAGTTCTATAGGAGACTGTGCTATTATTGCCAACAACTGGAGAACATTTTGAGCATTTATTTTAATGTATTAAAATCAAATACATCAGGTATTTTATGTACCTATGTGATTAATAACTGTAAAAATAAAAATTTCACCCTGTATAATTCATAATTTCATAATTGACCATACATTATTTAGTTTGTTGGAATCGGTTCATTAAGATGATTTCAAAAATATGCGAATATACAGGGTGTTTCATTAAAAAAAACAACACCGACTATGGCATACTTGCGTGAATCACCCTGTACATTTAAATTTATGTTTACATAACGCACAACTTAATTCAAAAGTTGACGTGTCTCGGCGTTTTTTTATAATTTTCTAAAATAATGACATAAAGAATTTTATTCCATATTCCATAAGTGGTTTCCACACTTTATAACGAATACTATAAAT
>CAJUYH010001829.1:29478-45184 GCA_910591685.1 Galerucella tenella
ACATCAACAATGAACATGTGGTAGAGAGGAAGAATAGCAGTGTTGATTCATGGAAGGAAGATCTACGACAATGCAATGCATACAATTGAACAGAAGAAAAAATCATATTTATTCTGGAAAGCTCACGATTCAATCTGTAAAAATCAATTAATAAACTCATCAAAAGAACTAGGGATATGCGACAAGCTTGGAATATAAATGAAAAGGACACTGGCAAAAACAGTAGCGGTGATAAAATCACAGGTAGAAACAACAATATAACGAAGGGGTCAAGCAGGGTGTCAGCGACAGTAGTTAGTTTGGCCTTGAATCCCGTATTAAAAAAGACAAGTGAAGGAAGCTTGAAAACAAAGGGAGGTTAAATAATAGCAAATGATGATGATGTAATTCTAGTAAAAAAAATAAAAGAATTATGGATGAGAAATGGGAAAAGAAGTGAAAAAATTTGGTTTTAGGAATAAAATGAATGGGACATATCTGAAGGGCAGAAACAAAACAAGGTCAAATACAACGTGGATTAAAAAAAGCGAAGGACAGGAAGAAACAACGGTACATAGCCGAAAATGTTAGAAAATAAGGTATTTGAACCATTCCCTCTCTACTTAATCTCTATCTTGTTCTTTCTGATACACTTAACATCACCATTTAAAGTGACGCAAAGTTAAGAGCTATTTCCATAGTGTTTTCATTGCTCCTGTATTACCAATTCATGCTAGTCGCTAGTCGTAATATGGCCGTGTACCTGTACATACGAGTACAGCTCAGGATCTTTAAGGTACATTCCCAATTTTTTTCTGTCAACTTTTTGCACTCTATTAGAGCCATTGTTTCACTAACCCGACCATCTAATAACGATACTGACGATACTGATTTTAAATAGTGAAAAGACAAAGCTCTTCTGATATAAAAAAAAACTTTAATAAAATTTCGCTGGAATTTAATTAAAAATTCATTGAGACGCTACTGTAGATACACACACTTAAAACAGCTTAAAAAGATGTTATTTTTAGCGATGCCTCTGTTACGAGTCATGATGTACTTTGTAAAAGTTTAAAATTCGTTTTCTTTCCCGAAAAGTGTTTCTGGGCTCGGGAAGTTTTACATGTAAAGTAACTTGAAGAATTGTGATCTAATGTTGACGTTAATAGACTGTGAAATAATTGAGAAGCTATCATGTTGAACGGTCTCTCTACAACTGCTTATAAGCCTCATCCAGGGATTTAAGGTTCCTGAGCAGACTCGAAAAACTTCACAAAAATCAATTGAAATACACCGGAAAGTATAACTTTGTTATACACTTTTCATTCATGGTAAATTGGAAAATGTTAAAAATAGAATTTTATCGTGAACAATAGTACCAGAAAATGTCAATGTCAAAAGAAAAAGATTCAGATATAGTAGAGAGGGAGTCACCAGTCAAACTTGGGACATGCCACGGGATGGAATGATACCAAAGTATAACTATTTGATGGAATTCATAACAAAGAGTATTAGAAGAAGGAATGGGATGGCAACACAACTACTAAAACTGAAAAGTGTGCCATTAAATGGTGTACAGACGATCCCAAAAAATTGAAGGGATAGGAGTATATTGCCCAGGAACCAAACGCTCTGAAAGCATCTTTATAGGGGAAATCCCACCATTAAAAGTTGTGAGTCTGGTCCAATATTGATAAAAGTTATAGAAGGTTAGATAGTCTAGCAGCCATTAAAGCGCTGAGTTCTAAAATAGTGTAGGATTGCTCAGAAAATTTAAATGAGCTAGACAAGAGCAGCATCATCACTATATTGTGGGTTTCAGGATACACTGGAATAAAAGGAGAGAATTTGAGGACTGGAACCCGAATAAGACTGCACTAAGAGTTTTGACAGCTCTTCTAACAAGACATTGCCTCAAAAAGCTCAAATTACTGTGGGTACTGTGGAATGGAAGAAAAAACGTCTATTCCGATACTTCAGGAATGCATCATACCACAAAATGACAGGGCAGAGCACCTGGGAGACTAGTGAATAGAAAAAGAAGTCAATTTGGAATAAGACTGAAGGAACTACTAGAGACTTTTCTTAGTCACAATAGATATTATATTCTCGTTAAATATTCATCCCAAAATATAGATCTGTGAACATACATAAATAGATAATTTTCGTAGGAAATTATAACAAATTGATACCTTTGAATATATGTATATATATTGATACTGATCAGGAACTTAGTATAACCCTGTTTCGACAGCGAGCTTGAACTCAGGAAATTTAACAACACTAAAATAATATTGATACGAGCGGAATAGAGCAGGTTAAGTTAACTCAGGATGGAGATGATCTTGAAATTCGATTCCTATTTACAAATGAGCAGAGGCATAACACCGAAATGTGACATTTTAAAAACTCCTTGAGAATAGGAGGGCTACGTGTTGTCATTCTATACAAATTTATTGATTATTTCTCAAATATAATATGATATGAATCTTTTTATGAAGCTCCAAATCACAAATAATTTGATCATATCTCCAAGAGTTTCTATCACTGTTAAATATGATAAAATCTCTTGAGTTAATAAGGTAAATCCCCATTTGGAGGGATTTCCTTTCAATGATTCAACCCCACCGATTAAACCAAGGTCCGTTAATAATTCAAGATTTGACCCGAAGAAATTGTCTACCTTTCGAACGAATAAACTTGTAACTTCAAAACCAAAATATCGCAACCAAAATTAATGAGAATGTACCAGTAATATTATTTTTGCTTTTTAGTAAATTGTGTGCTTCCCAGATGCGCAAGAAGATTAAAACAACTAATACGGTATATCTGCCAAAAAATAAAATAAGAAATAAAGCGTGTGGAATTTACATTCTCCAGGAAGCTGTAATAGTGAACGTAGAATGGACGTATACAGTAATCTATATTCTAATGGTAATTTCCACAGCCATCCCACCATACGCTTTAGAGCGGTGTGTAATCAAATCATTAGTACAGAATGGAGATACAATTAATGTGAACGAAACGAGAACAAAAAAGGAATAGATAAGAAAGATGAAACGATCTTTTAGAGGAAAGCAACTTATTTTTTTTTGCGAATTTGGATATATATATACTGTGAAATTTAGTTAAAAGTCAAAATCTTGATGGATTTTATGGCTTAAGTTGAAAGAAAACACACATATTACGAATCGTCCCTAATAGTATGCAGCACATTTCTTGAATGAAGATTTTGAATATGTAGCCCTCTACAAAGCGGTCTGGTTAATGATGACATTTGTCGAGAGATTTAGTTTTATTTGTTTTCTCTTAAAAGGCATGTTCAGCATGTTTCATGGAATTTAATGCACACATAACAGAAGGCGATGCCTGGTATATCCACTCAGATTCTTATTTCAATAATTTTCCAATAAATATTTCTGTAATCTACCTAGTTATTATTAGACTCGGACTAACTCTTCCAAGGCCCGGGACTGAAAAATAGCAGGGCCCACTAAAGGAATTCGAAATCAAGGAAAAACTCGGGAGATTAATTTTTTTGATAATAATTTTGGTCATATATATTTTCCTTACAAATGGTTAAACATTGTTATCAATAAATAATTTTGATTTTTTTAAATAAAATAACAATCGAAAGTGTTCAACAAAAAAGGAATCAAAGAACACATACATCTCTAATAACATCTACAGTAATTAATTGAATTACATTTTGTTAGATTAAGAATTAGGAGTATTTGTTGATGAAGGTTCAAATTATGGTCACAGCAAATTGACGAGACTTTGAAGAAACTGGGCAGTATTACCTATGGGTTAAAATTACATTGCAGTTGGTACCGCAAAAAGGGTTCCTTTCCCCAGAAGGGTGCTTAAGTCCCTCTCTTCGCTAGTTCATCTGCTATTTAATTTCCTTCTATTCCAGTGAGTCCTGGAATCCCCAGTAAAGTGACTATACTGTTCTCGCCTAGTTCATTAAGTTTGCCCAGGCATTTCCACACTATTTTGGAACTGAGCAGTATTACCTAAGGGTTACGATTAAATTGCTGTCGACACCGCAAAAAGGGTTCCTGTTCCCAAAAGGGTGCTTCAGTCCCTCTCTTCGCTAGTTCATCTGCTATTTCATCTCCTTCTATTCCAGTGTATTCTATTGTTCTCACCTAGTTCATTAAGTTTGCCCAGGCATTTCCACACCATTTTGGAACTGATTACACAAAAGCTCAATATCTTCTATATCCTTTATCAACATTGAGCTGTTCGCAGTTTCTTATGGCGTGAATTTCCGCTTGAAAGATACTTGGGGCTTTTCCCAAGCTTTCAGAGTGTTTGATTCCTGGCCCGTACACTCCTATCCCAGTTCCATCTATTGCTTTTGATTCTTCTGTATACCAACGAATGGCACTCTTTCCAAGTCTGGTGATGGTATTTGGATCCTATTCTTTCTCGTTGCTTAATTCCGTGGCATGTCCCAGGTTTTCTGAAGGAAGGTGTTTTTTAAAGATTCCCTCTCTACTTAGTCTGTATCTTATTCTTTCTACAACACTTTCCACCACCATATGTAGTGGTATGAGGTTAAGAATCACTTCCATGGCTGCCGTTGGGTATGTTCTCTTTGCTGAAGGTAGCTTATGTATTCAAATGTCTCCCAACATCAATAGGTGGAAAAAAATTGCTGAATGAGCAACAAATTGATTTGAAAATAATAGTTATGTTGTACGACAAATAAAACATAAAAAATTGTAGCGAGAAGTTACTGAAATGATTGTGAAATACTTAGACAGCCAGCATCGATACGTGTCTGTATATAGAATCGAAACAATAAGTATATTAGAGTTCCTTGAACTTGTATGTTTTATTATTATTGGCATGTGCAAGATCTTGTTCTATATCGTAGTAGAACCTACAGTTTTTATTTTCTATATCAGGAATAAATTAGAAACGATTTCTATATACTATTTTCCGTTCGAAACTGAAACAAAGCTTCATTCGGTCGATTGCGTAGTGAGTAAGAAGTTAAACTGGCCATTGGGCGGATACTTAACAAGAATTTATTTTTGCGAAGAGCGGCGAACACTATAAAATACGTCGGCTAATTGAATATTTAATCTACCAAAAAGTTTTCCATTTAATAACAACATTCTTAATTACTGCAGTATATTCTATATTTCGCATGCACCAATCGATATAATACAAAAGGAGTGCACAATCTGAAATGATACAGAGGCGTGGATTTGGAGAGAGCATTCGATTAAGTTCCAATAGGAGAGAAGGAACAAAAATGCCCTACAAAGTTTTTGTAAACCATTTTCCAAAAAACAGTGACGGTTCTCTCAAGACAACAACTACTTCTCGGAGCTATATGCCCCGTCAGGCATTGAATTACACGTGGTCGGTATGAACTACAAGATTTAACCATCCAAGGCGTATTAAATAACTTATTCTTCGATATCTATTAGTAACACGCTTTACTAAATACGACAATTTACATGAAACTGTAATTAAGCATACTAATAAAAACAATGTTTGAAAATGAATGTTTCTCCAGCCACGACGTTTTTTATTATAAACACACTCAAAGAAGAAGAACAAAATAATATAGTCGTATTCTGCAGTCGCATATGTAATTGCTAAGAAATCAAAAAGTACTCGGTACTTGTAGCAATTTCCTAAAAGGAATGTAGTTCGCCTAATTTGTTCTGCATAAGAGCAACATATATTTTATTTGAATTTTGTGGTTTGCCAAATGGCTCTCTTGTATTTTCATTTATTATCTTATAGTCGACCACTAGCAAACATTGCATGTCGGCAAAAATAACTAGATACAGTATTTGTTTTGTTGTTTCGAGATTATTAATTGAATTGTGGCTTTTATTAAATATATCCCGAATATTTTTGATCAGGACTAGATTTTTAATTGTAATAAAATGGGTGACGAGAAACTATTTAAATAATTTCAGAAGTATTAACAAAAATTCTAAAGCTTTCTTGCGTTAAGGATCAGAACAGCTGTAATTTGAAAATTGTAGAGAAATTTGGTTATTCATACAGCATGGAGCATTCTGTCCAGCAAGTACATGGAATTGATCATTTGAAAAGCCCACTTTTGTGATTTTCCTAATTATTTTTTTTAGATACACACAATAATCATTGTCCTCTTTTCCAACGTGGAGTTTCACGGTTTTTGTTCATTTCGCAAAATAAAGAAATGTGTTGGTTTGTGTTGATGTGTTAAAGCGATCAAGATATGGTGGAAGATTTGACTGGCATCAATGTCTTCAAGTGAACTTAACATCCTATGATAATAGATGGTCCAAATTATTTTTAATTTGTTATAATGCTCCATTTTGTCTGATTATCTCAAGTATGTCTTGCGATTTTTATAATGCATAAAAATATCGACAAAGGATCTTAAATATTACGACTTATAGGTACGTGCAATAAGAAGCGGATGAGATGTGGTGGAAGATATATCCCACTTTGAGCGGAAATCAACGTCTCCAACCAAACTCAACATCGTGAAATTAAAAAGATGTTGAATGAATATCTTTGTTAAATATGAGAGAGGTACCTGTAGAACTTCCTGTGTATCATGTATCAAAGCGTTGCCGCTGGGATACTTCCGAAAGACCTGAATTTTTTGCAAAAAATTAGTTGTTTAAGGTTCAAGAGGGACCTAGAACGAATTAATTCTGACCACAAATTCATAAAAGACATTATAGCTGGTGAGACAAGGGTTTACCAGTTTGACATGCAAACCTGCGAACAATATTTGGAATGGTGCTTTCCAACGGAGCCGAAAAAAGCACATTAAAATCGATCAAATGTGAAGGTGATGTTGACAGATGTTTTCCAGATTTTGGCGTTGTGCACTCGAAAATCTTGCCAGAGGGCGAGACAGTGAATAAAAAATATTATTTGAGCGTTATGCGGGGTGAAAGCTATCATTGTGAACGAGTTTTTGGCTAAAGAGAATTCGTTTGCAAACTGTTTTGATGATTGGATTATTCGTTGTCGTGAGTGTAATAGTTGAAGGCGAAGCAATATATTTGGATGAATAATATATAAAGGGTGTCCAGAAACTCTCCTGCCAAACGGAAACTACAATTACAAGAGGTTATTTTAAATCAATTAAGCTCAAATTACCTTGATCCGAAAATGCTTCCTAAGGGAGCTACAACTCTAAGGGAGCTACAACTCTTTGAAGAAGACGTCCTCATATGAGTTTGCTTCCAATTATTCGAAAATATCGTTACTTAAAATATTCAAACTTGGTATAATCAATATACAGTTACAAACCAGTCGTTCGTGGTAAATAAATTTTTTTCATATCCATCACAAGCGTGTCAGTTGGGGGGACCACCAGGTATTTTTATGAAAAAAAAGTTTTTCATGTATCCGACACCGAATTTGGAAGATTAAGGATCATTTTCATAAAAAATGTTCTCTTATTTCAAATCGATATGATGAATCGTTTTCGAGAAAAATAAATTTAAACTTTTTGTGCTTCTTACATAAAATCATGTTGAATTATAAAATTGTATCTGTAATATCAAGTTGGCTATAAAAAATCAACAAATTGTACAGATACTGGTAACAAAAGTCGTAAGTATTAAGTTGCTTACGTTGTTTTGGAAATTTTAAATTAATTTTATAATCCAACATGAATTTATGCAAGAAACACAAAAACTTTAAATTTATTTTTCTCGAAAACGGTTCATGATATCAAGGGAGGGAACATTTTTTATGAAAATTTTCTTGAATTTTTCAAATTAGGTGTCGGATACATAAGAAACTTGGAATTAAATTTTTTTTAATAAAAATACCTAATGGTCCCCCCGTCTGACACGTTTGTGATGGATTTGAAGAAAATCTATTTACAGCGAACGACTGGTTTATTGATCATACCAAGTTTGAATATTTTAAGTATCGGTATGTCTAAATAATTTGAAGAAAACTCATACTCAACTCAAAGGGCTGTAGCTCCCTTAGGAAGCATTTTCGAATTGGGGTAATTTGAGCTCAATCGACTTAAAATCACTAGTAACAGTAGTTTCCGTTTGGCAGGAGAGTTTCTGGACACCGTGTATTTTGTGTTTCATTGACCAATTCACGGTACATTTTTAACATAGTAGTATATAGTTTTTGTTCGTGCAGTGTATATTTTCATTTATTTTTATGATTGCATTTATCAAGAGTAGGTGAAAAGTGTAAAGATAAAGTGTGTGATTTCAAAAACAATTAGAGCTTGTCTAAAAAGCGTTGGCGTGCCATCCGACAATTTGTTACCCGTGAAATAGTGAGATGGCATTTACCTATCTTTAGTATTAAAAGCTGGAGGATTCATATAAAACCTAATGATGAAAAATGTTTTAATTATACATTCCCATAATATCAGAAATTCGGCTAAAAATTTGTGAACAGTAATCGTCTCAACTAATGATAAATCAACATTTTTATAGTCGGAGCTTTTATTAAAAGCCATTAGTTCCACAGCAAGTAGTGGGGTGTAAAGTGCGATCGTTCACTTTATAAAAGGGAAGTGGCTGCGCTTCACCAACCTGCTGTACGTTGAGTGGCCGACTTTTACAAACATTTATTGTTTGTATTTTCAATGAATTATTACTAGTCAGACAAGTTGTTTTATTTAAAAACTCCATCATTGGTGTATGGTTTATTTACGACAAAAAGTTTAGTTACAGAATAAATACAAATTTAATAACTCTAAAAACAATTAATCTTTAATTGATAGGGCAATTTACAGTCTACTGGTTGGCAACACTTCAAGATGTTGTCAGTTGGTGAAATAGAGGAGTTCAGTCTAAGGTCAGGGTTGCCAACAAAAAGTGGTTTTTCTGACAAGAATGACAGTTAATTTCTACCATTCTAATCAGAAGATTTTTTCATGCTTTTTATCATTGCAAACATCTACATTGCTTTATTGAAACAAAGTGTACCCCCGAAGCGTAAATCTTGAAATTTAAAATAAAGTTTTAGCTGAATTCTCAACGCATCGGGGGCCAATCATTCCAAGAACTTTTGGCAAGTCACCATTTCATTACTGTTATTCTGTCACTAATTATGTCAAATGTCAGTTATATTTATTTTTGTTGATATTCGTTTAATTGTGTATGTCCATTTTCCATTAGATTTTTGTAGCAGTTCTAGTTAATTGTATCTCTATTCTTCTAATTACTTTTTTCACTGACATAACTAGTGACAGATAGCAGAAATGAAATGGTGATATGCCAAGAGTTCCTAGAATTATTGGCCACCGATATGTTGAGTATTCAGCTAAAAAGTCATATCAAATTTCAAGATCTACGCTTCGGGGGTGTATTCATTATTTCAATAAAGTAATATAGATGTTAGCAATGATACAAAACATGCAAAAATCTTATGTTTTGAATCGTAGACCTTAACTGTCATTCTTGTCAGAAAAACCACTTTTTGTTGGCCACACTGACCTTAGACTGGACCCTCTATTATTTAGTTTAGTTTGACATTGACAGTCATTTTGAAGTTGCAGTCGTATGAACGAACTTGTCAAAACCAGCGCCATATTGTAAATTTGACCTTCCACTTCAAATCAGTAGCGTGACGTTTCCACATTTTGTAGGTTAACAAAAAATTAGAATATTAAAAATGTATTTATGATATCGTTACTGGAAAAAGATAAATTTCTCGAGACTATTATACACGCCTTTTATTTGTAAATAAACAACATGATAAGACACACAAGAAGGACTGTCTTAGCTTTTCAATGATTCTGTCTTCTCGGTTTTGAAATTATTAAAGACTTAAAATATCCAAATACACTGTAACTTTCATGAATTGGTAGCATAGTCACTTCTTTAGCTTGTTTCTCGTGAGAAAGAATTTTAACAATGGAATCGACTCAATGTACCCTTTCTTACCGATATCCTACAGGAAAAGATTCTTTACGTTCCCTAATCGTTTATAAAACGCGATTGTTCTTGCGGATTTCGCTACACGACCACGAATAATCACCGAATTCGGATCGAACCACTTCAGTGCAATGCTGAAAATATTCTCAGTCTCATTTCAAAATTGCCGTCGAGGGCACGAATCACTGATTATATGCTTTTTCTTCTCATTATTTTTTTGGTTTCTTTCGTTCGAATTTTCACTTATCGAGAAGTTGCGTTTATAAACAGTTTGTGTGTTGTAAAAGGCTTTGTGGAAATGAACCAATATGTTTTAAGGTTGATAAATAGAATTTGCAAAGTTAACTTTATCCATTCCACTCATTTTTTCGGTATTCTATGGAAATAACTAGCTTTGACGCATTTTGTACACTCTGCCAAGAAAATATTTGTAACCCATCATTCAAAAAGCCCGCTTAAATTGACTGTTGACCATTTGACTCGCTCTGGCCGGTCATCAGCGCCTTTATTTGAACTTAATATCGCTAAAATTAAAGAAATGGTGACTAGAAGTAGTCGTATAAGTCCAATCACAGTTTGATCTTTGTCTTTATGAGTTAAAATGAAATTTACATACGTATATCATCAAATTCTATTAATATTAACAGGAAACACGTTTTGATATTGTATGTTTAAATGAGAGAACCATAGAACACTAGAAACCTTTTGCTTGTTTTCCTCAAATATCGTAATTTCCTAATTTTCCCAAATATAAATCTTCTAAACCGACTTCCTCCCATTTAAAGTAAGAGCGTGACCTGATGGATTTTTTCACATCGTAGGGAAAATTAGTGGTCTAGTCCTTAAATGAACCATTAATCTGGTTCAATATCCAGAAACGGGGTATAATTTTGAGTAAATCACTTATTCTGATTGACTTTAAAGTATAACCTACAAAAGCAATCACCTTAAACAAATCGAAGAGGTAGATATTCAGTTTGATTAGGTGTATGATGATTTCAGAACATTAGTGAGCTTAATTAACTCAACATACTTTCAATCCATTTTCCACGTTTATGTATTTATGTACATATCAATAAGTAAATAATTATTTTTAACAAATGTTTATCAATATTCGTCAATTTAAACGAAATATTCCTGGAAACGTTTTCAAATTAATCACTAAACTAAGATAGTCCTTCACTGTGTCTCAATAAGTTATATTTTCTTGAGATATGGAACTATGAAGAAACCCAGAAACCGAAATAAGTAACTCAAATTCACTGATTACATTTTTACATTTTTTATTTTAAGACTATTAACATTGTATAGGTTTATTTTGAATTATCAAGAAATGAATTTTTTCAAAATTATTGGACTAGCAATTAAGGATATAAGAGGGAATGGTGAATTCTCATCTATTTTCTTATACTTCTAACTTTAAAAATTTAGAGCAGACAGCTGTTGGTACATAGACGGCTCAAAAACACCCTCAGGCTCTGGTGCAGGTGTATACGGGCGCAAACCTAGGAGAGAAATACATAGAACAATATAAATTTTCTCGGACAGCCAAGCGGCTTTGAAAGCACTCAGCTCTCACCGTGTAACGTCGAAATTGGTTTTAGACTGCCAAAATAGACTCTCCTCAATAGGAGAACTCAATGAAGTATTGCTGGTCTGGATCCCTGGCCATTCTGGACGAGAAGGCAGACTCTCTTGCAAGGGAGGGTGCCGCACGTGTTTCTATCGGACCAGAACCTACAATAATTGGCATCGTTTTTCCAAACAAACACTAAATACCTGGACAGCAAGAAGAGCTTTAGACTTCTGGCATAATTCACCAGGATTGGTTCATTCGAAGGCTTTTATACATCCTTCGAAGAATGCCTCCAAACAAATGTTAGACTATAGCAGGCACGACCTACGTTGCCTAACAGGCCTTTTAAAGGCTACTGTCATCTGACTCATCATATGTTAAAACTTGGACTGTTGGAAGATCCGACTTGCCGTCTTTGTCTGGAAGATTATGAAACAGCAGAGCATATTATTTGTACCTGCCCCGCCACGGCTCGTATCAGGTATCTGTTGTTTGGCAGGGTCTCTCTCTCGCCCTCGGACCTGAAATATCATTCACCAAATAAACTAACCGGCTTCGTTAAGAAGCTGAATTTGTTTGGTGATATATGAATACGTGCGAGCCACAATAGACTCTTGCGAGTCGCAGCGGAGACCCACTTGCCACACACCTAACCTAACCTAACCTTACTTTAAAAATATTACAATTATTAAAAATATGTTTGCAGAACCTTTCGATTCAATATGTCACATGGTACATTCTGTACACCCTTTGTTTAAAATCAAATAAATGAACTTTTCTCTAGGTGTATGGTTTCAGTGTAAGCTTTCAGTTTAGTTTGACCAAACTAATTTCTCTGAGAGTATACATTTCTTTGAAAGGATCGTGATATCCTTGACAAACATCATTTGGTAAAGTACTGACAGAAAGTGAAATTATCACTATCGACTACGCCTCTGAAATATTCGTGGTATGGGAATAATTAATGTTTGGGTAGTGTTAAAGGCGAAACCTGGAATAGCCGGAAAGGTCTCGTCTGGTTCGTCACGGCCACTCGACAGCGTTTTCAAGAAATCAATTTTAACGAAGAGATGGTCTCAACTAAATCCAAGAAAGGAATACATTATTGGCGATAAGATAGACGAGCGCGTTGACTGGCACAATATTCTAGTAATGTGTAGTCCAGGCATTCAAATTAACATTTATTTGTGATAAATAAAGAGGGTTCAATTCAATTTATATTTTAATGAAGAGAGAGCTTGATATTTTTCTGTTTACATGGCTTGGAATTACGACTGTTATTTTTTGGAGGTGAATTGTAACATATCAAATGGAAGCATTTGTTGCGATGGTCCTAAATATATCTTGTTACAATTTTCATAAATGCTTTTAAAGGTATTTTATAATTCTAGAAAATTCTACATAGCTACCTCTCTGGCAATACTTCTTTGCGGTACTTCTACTTTTCTCCTTATTCAGCTTTTCATTTTTGTATTAATCTTCTGATGCTAGGTAGACTCCGTTTCACGTAAGAAGAAGCCAATTGAAGTTGTAGTGGTATGCGCGAACTTGTTATCAAAACCATCCTATATTGTAAAGTTCACATTTCACTTCCAATCAATTAAGGATTGGCAATGTTCGTTAGTGACGCCAATGGCATGAGACCGTCGTTACGAGGCGACATAGATGAAAGAGACCGATTTTCGTTTCTGCGCAAGACAGTTGGCAAACTTCACGTTGCTTCATCTTATGTGGAGCGGAGTCAAGCAATAATTTCAAATATTGTAAAATATAATTATTCAATCATTTATATTATAATTCCCAGACTATTACTGATAGAGAGAGAGAGAGAGAGAAAGAGCGAGATAAAGAGAGCGTATCGGCACCCTCTATGCTACGATATAAAGTAAAGCAGCTTGCATTCCTGTTTGCATCGCCATCGCCCGAAGAAAAGGGATTGAAACTGCTTAAATATGGGATGGTATTTGTCAATCTTGACGGATTATTGGAACAGCAAAATAACATTATTACCAAAATTTATATGCGTTCTTCCGTCACTGAAATTGATTTCGCTTCGCAAAACAAATCACTAGATGTGCATACATTTATTATAATAGGGGGTTTAATGTCGTACATTTGTATTATCTTTTCTATACCTATCTTGTCATTTTTAGATGCAATACAAAAATTTAATGCGTTATTAATACTAAGTTTTATAAATTTTTGTTTGGAATCGTTTGCGAGAGGTGTTTAGTGTTCGACATACCGGCTGGTCCTCCGTAAGGATGAACTATTAAGAGCAGACAGCTGATGGTACACAGACGGTTCAAAAACACCCTCAGGCTCTGGTTCAGGTGTATACTGGCGCAGACCTAGGACAGTTTCAACGTCTCTAGGATCCTATGCAACCGTATTTCAGGCGGAAATTTACGCCATTGTTTCATGTGTGGAGAGAGTGGAGCAAGCCAATCTCATACATAGAACAATAAAAATTTTCTCGGGCAGCCAAGCGGCTTTGAAAGCACTTAGCTCTCACCGTGTAACGTCGAAATTGGTTTTAAACTACCAAAAAAGTCTCTCCTCAATAGGAGAACTCAATAAAGTATTGCTGGTCTGGATCCCTGGACATTCTGGCATGGAAGGAAATGAGAAGACAGACTCTCTTGCGAGGGAGGGAGCTGTACGTGTTTCTATTGGGCCAGAACCTACAAACACTAAATACCTGGACAGCAAGAAGAGCTTTAGACTTCTGGCATAATTTACCAGGATTGGTTCGTTCAAAGGCTTTTATACATCCTTCGAAGAATATGTCTTCAAGCATAACCTACGTTGTCTAACAGGCCACTGTCATCTGAATCATCATGTGCTAAAACTTGGACTGTCGGAAGATCCGACTTGCCGTCTTTGTCTGGAAGATGATGTAACAGCAGAGCATATAATTTGTACCTGCCCCGCCACGGCTCGTATCAGGTATCTGATGTTTGGCAGGGTCTCTCTCTCGCCCTCGGACCTGAAATATGATTCACCAAATAAACTAATTGGCTTTGTTAAGAAGCTGAATTTGTTATGTGAAATCTAAATAGGTGTGAGCCACAATAGACTCTTGCCAGTCGCAGTGGAAGGCCACAAGCCTAAGCTTAAGCCTACCGGTTGGTTAAAAAGCTGACATTCACTGAGACCTAAAAGATCCATTGTGCCTCCTTACTCCCACTTAGTTTCTGAGTCTCAGTAGCTAGTAGCTCCTTTAGTCCTATTTTCCGGAGGAATTTTAGGATATCTGCAGGCTTCAACTTAGGCAAATGTTCCTCTTCTATCCAGTAATCTCCCAGGTGCTGTCTTCTAGGATTCCGAAGTGCTGTGCAGTTGGAGAGTATGTGGATGATACAGAATGTACCAAAAAATCCAGTACAAATTACTGAAATTCATGAAATTTTAATTTATTTCATGCAGACGTAGTTTTTTATTTTTGTTCTGTTAAATTCGTGTTCGTTATTGTGGTGAAAGTGGACTATTTTTCTATTCAGATTCACAATTTGTTGGTCCGTCTTGTATAAATAGAAATCACTGTGGTATAATCCGCAATCCTAGTGCAGTACTCCTGCAGATGGTCGCTAATTCCGAGAGAGACTATAACTGGCCTTTCTCCCCATCAACACTGAATTTTCCACCGCTGTTTAATCTCGAGCTATACATTTCGAAGGGCAAAACGAGGCACCGAACATTCCACAAAAGTATTTTAAAGTGGAATGGAAGTAAGTGAGAATTGTCAAAAGTAATTGAGTCACATAAACATGAAAGTGAAATAGTAAAATAAGGAAGAAGAGTGTAACAATCACAAAACCCTTTTCGGCGATTCGCAGCTGCGAAACAAGGAATGTTAAATTTCACCGATAGAGAACAAAAGCTTCAAAAGTTAAACAGTTATTTAATTTCCCTCAAACTTAATATTTCAAAGTTTCTTTGAGTTTGAATTTTTAGAAAGTTCTTTAATTTGCTAAACAACGGTTTCTAGAGCATTTTTGGAGTATTTATAATACACTTTCGAGACCAAACAAAACACATAAAATAAATTTCGAAAGCAACCTTTTGAAATTGTTTGACGTTTGATTTAAGTTTAATTGACTCACAATACACCCTTTGTGTATGTTTCGACGTCAATTATATATAAAATTTATTAGGTTTGTAGATTTTAGATTACAATTTTGGGATCAGGAAAAATTTTCTGGGTGTATTTGGTGTTATTTTTGCCACAAACAACACGAATAAAATAATA
>CAJUYH010001830.1:0-45184 GCA_910591685.1 Galerucella tenella
AGAGGTCTCATTGAATTCTACTCCGCCCAATACCCGACAACGTTGCAGAATTTCCATGATTTTTCTGTAACCCAATTGAGCTTAATAACGACATTATCATAAGAAGGGCTCTTATGAATCTTCCAGCAACTCTCCATTCTCCTAGAAAAAACAAAAGTGAACCAACAAACCCCTTCACCTTTCATAACTTTTATCAATATTGGGCTTGCGCTAGCTTGTGCTTGAAAAATACTTAGAGTTTTTTCCAAGTTTTCAGAGAGAATGGTTCGTGGACCGTAAGTAAAACCAAGGAAAAAATAGAATGCTGCAGTAGCAGAGAACCTAAAGATCAATAACTGTAGCGCCACTTACCGTGACTACTTGTGAATCTAAGCCATCCAGTTACTTACTGAAATTTTAAGTTTATTCGTTACATACAAAAACACAAATCTTTCTTCTTCATAATATTAGATAGTACCTATAGATAATAATGATATTCAAGTGTCCAACTATTTTACTTGTAGAATTTTAGATAGCTGCTAATAAAAAATAGATATAATCATAGTCCAATGAAATAGTATAGTGGCACATTCTCCACTAATATTAAGTAGTCTGTAACAACTGCTTTTAAATAATTTAATTTGTAGTTTTATGGTTTTCATAATCTAAGAAATAATTTTGAAAATTCTCGACCACAAATCACCACAATTTTTGTATTTCTTCCTATTTTCACTGAATTTTTCCTTGTTGGATGATATTTACTTAATCAAATACCTATACAGTACAATATACAGTGTGTAACGGAATAAATTCATTTTTCCGATACTGTACATATATATGAGAGATCCCGATATTCATCAAAGTTAAATTATAAATTGACTTTCTTCAACGTGAAAATGCGATCCCTACCTACTCCTTTCGAGGTCCATCAGTACCTTGATGCAATATTTCCCAATCGATGGATAGAAAGGCGAGAATCGATAGAATGGACAGCGCGATTGCCTGATCTTACATCATTAGATTTCCTTTCATGGAGATATAAAAATTCTGTACAAAACCAAACCTTCCGATTCAAATGATTAACAAATGACGCTTGCAATTAGAAGACAGTTGTATTCCAGATAAGGAAATGTTCATGGTGAACATTTTGAACATCTACTTCAATGACATTCATAGTTCTTTTCAGTGTTCCACATTTTATTACGTTTTCCATTGCATTTCAATTTCCTATCGTATTATAGATTTTATTTTATTCCATCCTAATTGTTGCAATAAACTTGAAAACGATAACATTGTTGATTAGATCAAACGATATATCACTAGCCTGTACTTCCCATGTGAAAAATTGATAAAATAGTGATCGTCTTTTCACGTCGAAGAATGTCAATTTTTAATTTAATTGTTTCGGGATTTTTTATAATTATGTACAGTAACCGATATAAGCTTTTTTTCCGTTTGGCTTTCACACACTGTATGTATTTCAAAGGTTGGAGCTCTGTACTTTTTTTCTTGGCGGACCCAATGGTGTGTTTCCAGACAATCGTCCAGAAATTACAAATACTCTCAACAAAATGATCAATCACAGACAAAAATCACCGAATAGTGATAATTTTTCCAAACCACTCTCTAAAGCAAGGCAAGCTTCTTCGGGATATTCGCCGTTTCCTTCAATTTATCTCATCCCCAGTAGAGAGAAAGAAACAGAAACTTCATTGTGGCGTGATTACAGATAATACACCGTCTACAGGTTCTGATGATTCTCTCTTATATTTTGACTTCCGTTATTTTCTTAAATGCTCTGAAACATTTCGTTATCATGTAACAGTTCCTACAACAATCTTATTTTGGTATTATTTAGTGACCTCAAAGGCCTTGACTTGTTTCAATAAGCTCTGAGGTTGATTGATTGATTACTTCAGTACTCACAGTCTAGGTTTCAAGACTTCGACATCTGATCTGGGGACTGCCTAACTTTCGAGGAGTATAAGGATATGCTTGCCTCTAAACTCTTCTTCCAACGCTTATTTGCGGGCATGTTAAGATTTCCGCCTGGAGCACAGATACGTGCTACCCCGAAGATGCGCGTGCGTTACTTTTGGTCTTAGCACCTAAACTCTTGCTCCGATTCCTCTATCATTTTTGAATTCGTCATTGTACCAAACCAGCAATCAATCCTAATTGCAAACTTCCATCTCACCCCAGTTTATCTGGCTGGTTGTTGTTGATTTTGCTCAGCATGTTATCACTTCTCAATTCCGATAAATTCTTGCAAAATTTCCTGAGGGTACATTGGAAGAATGGATTCCTTTAGACGTTTTCTGTAGTATTCTCAATCCTTGTTCAACAAATTCATGAACTTTCCAGGTTGTGGTGGTTAGAAGGCGACATGCGTTGTATTTTCACAATTGATTTTCTTTGTATTGAGTTTCGTACAGTATCATATTCTTTTTATCGATTGACCTAAGTGACTTGTATGTGATTCCAGGAAAATTTCATAAACGTTGGATTTTTGAGACTATTCCGAGCTGCCAGATTAATAAAACTACTACGTCAAGGGTACACAATAAGAATATTGCTTTGGACTTTCGTTCAAAGTTTCAAAGCACTTCCTTATGTTTGTGGACTCATCGCCATGCTCTTCTTCATTTACGCAATTATTGGAATGCAAGTGAGTAATCTTTTCATTCAGACTGGAGTATTTTAATGAAATCAAACTCAATTCTCCGAGATCCATTCAAACACTGAACATAATTAACTGCTTGAAGGTCAAAGGGAGAGTATTGAAAACATTGCTAGACATACGAAAAATTACTGGTTTCACATATTTAAAAATGTTTTTTGTAGGTTTTTGGTAATATTGAAGTTTCTCCAGATACATCTATAGATAGACATAATAATTTTCGCAACTTTATCCAAGGACTTATGCTCTTATTCAGGTAAACATAATTCGAATATTAAAAATTCAAAAATTGAATTTTAATTGCTCTTATTTAATCTAAGATCCGACATGACCTTCACCGGGCCGTTTAATCGTTGAAAAGTATTTCATATTAAATTTAATAAGTTATATACGTCGAGTGGGAAGACTGGAAAATTTCAGTCCAGTATATAGTTGATTTGAAATTTGAAGATGAATTCTTTTCGAAAATTGCAATTGCATGTTTAACATATTTATATACCAATCCAAAGAATGAGTTATATACACATAGATTCAAAAGTTTTGCATCACCCTAAATCCCCGAAAAAAAAAATGTGTTCATTATAAATGGATCAGAGATTAATCAAATAATTAGTTTCAATGAAAAAAGCGTGTATATTTGTCAAAAATTTTTATTATCCAATAATAAACTTGCTTCAACCATAAAAGTATTCTTAGAAATTAAATAAATTAAATACAAATTGATTCTTTTTAAAGAAAAGGTTAAGTGAGAACCTGTATGAGAACTTTTAATAAAGAGTATTTCCACCTCTAGAATTTATGCAAGCTTGAAGTCGCCTGCCCATGCTGTTTACCAAATTATTGATATTCTGTTGAGGAATATTTCGCCATTCTTCTTGGGCCGCATGAACAAGCTCTTGTACACTCCTGGGTGGATTTCTGCGTGCTGCCACTGCCCTGGAAAGCATGTCCCAAGCATGTTCTATGGGATTAATGTCAGGAGGTCAGTTCAAACGATTGATCCCTTCAGTTTCAAGATACTCATTTACAGCTCTGGTCCGATGAGGTCGGGAGTTATCGTCCATATAAACGAAGGAATTGCCAACAGCTGCGCGCCATAGTCTCACGTGAGGATGTAGAATCTCTCTGAGATACCTATCACCAGTCATCTTTCCCTCCACATGAATTAATTCTGTGCGATCATTTAACATGATACCAGCCCAAAACATAGCACTTCCTCCTCTGAAGGGCGGCACGGGGCGAGCATGGGCAAGCTGAGCAACTCTCGTTAGATCCCGCCACATACGTATTCGATGGCTATCTTGTACCAAACAAATCAAACAAATTGTCAAAAATTGTCAAATATTTGAAAAAAATGGCGTATTTTTGGTACTTTCAATTGCGATTTTCTTTTTCAAAAGTGAATAATCCAAGAATTTCTTTTTACTAAAACGTTCTATAGCAATAGGGATTTGTATTAAAAAAACATCGTTGCAAAATTCCGAGGGTCGCGAACCTTACCGGACCCAACCGTTGTTTAACCATTGGTTCCGTGACCTGTTGGTTATCCTGCTGAGTTACAAAACACCCTATTAGATTCTTCTGGGTGAGATCAAATTAAGGCATAGGTCTTTGACTGCGCTAAGAGTTGTAACAGGAATCCCAACGGGACATTGTCGCCTGAATGGGCACCTGAAAAAGTTCAAAATAGTGGCGAAATAAGAATGTAGTTTCTGTGGCATGGAATAAGAATCCTCCATCTACACGCAAATTGCACAGCAGTTCAGAATCCTAGGGCACAGCACCTGGGAGATTAATGGATAGAAGAGGAACATTTACCTGAGTTTACCATATTTACCATATTTTAAAGACTTCAACTATATACTTGTGAACCTTTTATCAACTGTATAATAAAAACTATACCAAATAACAAGATAAAAAAAACAATATCGCCGTACGTGTGTATCTGGCGCTTATCACTAGGAGGAAAAAATATAAAATCAAGAATCAGAAATGAAAAGTATATACGTAAATGCAACTCACCATTCACATTGAATGCACTTTAAAAAAAGTTTGAGGTGAACCTCTCACAAGAAATTAAAATTAACCTCATCAGTTCATGGTTCACAGGAGAAAGAAAGCTTATTTTTACCACTGGCTATTAAATTGGACCATGCGATGAGCAATGGACATACGTTGCGTATTCCTTTCCTGTTCACATGATCCGCTTCGAGAAAGAATTCACATATTGGTAGTGTGTTCTTAATTTCTCTCTCTATAGGAGAAAATAATTGAAATATTTGACCAATATCAGTGTATACTGATCCTCACCAACGGAGATTATCCGTCGCACATTAAATGTAAAAATTTACCTTTCAGCGATGATCGATGCTACAGGTTCTCTACGAGAATCACATGTTGGTAAGGAAAAAGGACTGGCTACTCGCCGGCCGGTAGATATTTAAATATTCCAATGATAGTGGCCAAATATAACGTTACAATTTCTCCGGGAAATAGAACTAAAGTAGCTACCAGTCTCTGAGACTCTCCTCAGAAACTAAGTACAAGTAACGGGACACAATATATCTTTTAGGTCTCAAAATAGATAGATACACACATATTCTATACTTCTATAGGCTTCATACTTTCGATTGGCATAAGATTCGTTTATTAAACAAGCAATTGCAATTTTTAAGAAAAGTCCATTTTTAAACTTTCAATTATACTGGACTGAAATTTTCCTGCCTACCTATTGCCATATTTTACCCATATTACCCATATTAAATTTAATATAAAATACTTTGATGAAGGTCGTGTCCTATTCGGATCTTCGACCGATAGTTTTGGTAATAAAATTACAATTCCAGATGTGCCACAGGTGAGAATTGGCCTAGCATAATGCTGTCATGCATAAAAGGAAGAAAATGTGATTCGAACTCGGGAAAATCTGGGGAACAGTGTGGTCACAACATAGCTTACGCCTATTTTGTGTCATTCATATTTTTCTGTTCGTTCTTGGTAAGTATGATGAAAAATATGTCACGCATCATATATAATAATGCTCACGTTTGATTTATAGATGTTGAATTTGTTCGTCGCTGTTATTATGGACAATTTTGATTATTTAACACGAGATCCTTCCATATTAGGTGCTCACCACTTGGACGAGTTTGTAAGAATATGGGCAGAGTATGATCCAAACGCCACGTAAGTAGTTTCTTCTCTAAACGTCGTAAAAACATGTCGAACACCTCCAGATCCAGAAAATATAGTGTTACCAAAATGATTGTTCATATTCTTTGTTACTAGTTCAAGGTTAATCACAATTAAATATGGAAAATGAGAAAGTGATGTAGTGTCAAAGAGATAGCAAGAGACAGAATAGTGATTGCTCGAAACGTAATCCAGTTTTTTCTTGTATTTATATGTCCATGGCTGCAATACATTTTCAATTATATGGATGCATGCAAGCGTTTAACTTGATATATTTGTTTCAGTGGGAAAATTCATTACACTGAAATGTACGATATGTTAAAGAACATGGATCCACCGCTAGGTTTTGGAAATAAGTGCCCCAATAGATTAGCCTATAAGAAACTAATTAGAATGAACATGCCTGTGGACGATGACGGGAAAGTGAATTTTACTTCGACTTTCTTCGCTTTGGTCAGGGAAAATCTTAGTATTAAAATGAGAACAGGTGAGTACTTTAACAGCAAATATATTTCAAATAGGTTTCGTTTTTTTACTCATACATTTGCTATGGCATTTTGTGTCACGGAATTGTATAGCAACTTCCACGCTCTATAACTCCGGTAGAGGCAACGGATTATCATATACTATGATATTTTAGCAAAAATCTCGCTCTCACATCCACCTTCAATGCCAATTCGGCTGAAGTAAATACAAAAATAGCAAAAGTGGAACCTAAATAAGTAAGAAATCCTAATTTTACTTTTATCTTGTCTTTCAGCTGATGAAATGGACCAGGCTGACGCAGAACTAAAGGAGACAATCAAAAACATCTGGCCAATCCAAGCCAAAAATATGGTGGAACTTTTGGTACCGCCTTCCAACCAACTCAATGCCGGCAAATTGAGTGTTGGTAAAATATATGCAGGTCTGCTGATCTTGGAGAGTTGGCGTAGCACCAGATTCGGGCAAGTGGAGCCGACTGGTATACCGGTAAGAATTTAAAAACCCATATTCAATTAGATTATTCTATTATGTCAAATTGTTTCACTATATACTGACTACACCCTTACTCGTTGTGATCTATGTCGGAGAACTGGATGTTATGTGTGTTTGCAGCTATTGTATATAATATTTTATTGTAGCAACAAATACTTATACAGAAAAGATTAAAATAGCCTTCAAATTAAATTCTTCGATTAAATAAGTTGCTGGCTGATGTGGCCAGTGAAAGTTTAAAATTCTTTCCTCTAGTTTGTTCAATACATATTGTGAAAAAAAAAAGAAAATGAAGAAATAATTTCAAATTCTCATAATATATTAGTGTTGAAATAATGTCTTTGGTTACTTGTGGTCAACTTTAATTACGATCCTCAAGATATTTATGAAAAAAAAAATGAAAATATCAAAGGAAAAAATTGATAGAGATGTGGGTAGCAAAAGAAATAATTAGTTTGGTTGACAGCAAAAAATCATTATTTAAACAACAGTTTAGGTAACAAATTTATCATAATATAACCTCAAATGTTTCGCTACGAACACTAATATATGTGTTTAGTTAATTAATTATTAATTGATAAAAAAAGGTTATTTTAATTTTTCAGCAATACTGTGCCATTGGTTGTATTTTTCTTAATTTTGGTTTCAACCCCAAAAATTCGTAATCTTTAATTTCCAAAATCTTGTCATACATCTGTGATAACCTTTGAAAATTCACATAAAAATCTTAAACACTATCCAGTGTCTTTTTTTCACGTATGCCAACAGCAAATATAATCTCGCTCAGTTTTAGAAATAATTCCAACTAACTATTAGTTCAGATTAAGTACTACCAAATAATTCCTTTCATTCTACGATACCAACAGCGGTTTGTACTACACTGGCCACGGAAATGTTTTATTGGTATAGCTTTTTTTCACGATCTAAAAAACTGACCTGACCTGAGATGATGGGATAATGACATGCAATAAAGCCAGAAAAGTATTAGCCTTGACAGGGTCGTATTTATTTTATTGGCGAATAATAAATTATTACCTGAAAACTTTATAAGACTTTTAGGTCATTCATATTTTGAATTTACTTAGTACTTTTTCTTTTTCATCAGGTATAGTGCGGCTCTGCACGGTAAATCCAAAAAGTTTTATGGATTTATTGCATCTCAAGCATAAGCTAAGTCAAGTCAGTTTCTAAGATCGTGAACAAAACTATAAATATGTATGAGATATCCACAAGTCTTTAATAATCATAAAAATTGTTTCCCTGCTCTTTCCAATGTCGAACAGAACAAGTACTAGCTCTAGCTGACGAGTTATATGTCAAAAAAATCCAGCATACTCAAAATGCCATATAAACTATCTGTTTTTCAATCCAAAATCCAGAGCCATATTTATGTTTTTGGAAAATTTAAGCAATTAGACTTTGACCTTGGAAAGCAGAATTGAGAAATTCACCAGTGAAGTCAAACATAAACACACAAGTAAAATAAACCGGATGAAATATGGAGAAGGAAAAATAATAGAACAAGTGAAATGTGAACAAATATGGATGCAGTCCATTTTAGAAATAAATTAACAGGCAAGGAAAACATGGGAGAAAAAAAATAGATGGCCTTTATATAGAACTCATAAAATATGGAGGAGCCGAGATGATATACAGTGTGACCCATTTTTAATGGAAACACCCCCCTAAAATTTAAAGTTATGAACAGATTTTAATAATTTTTTTTTGAAATGTCAAGCACAAAAAGGTCTACCTTGGGACAAAATTTGAAATGTTTATTCCAATTTTCAGGGCATACTACGATATTTTTTCTTAGTCGAAAATCGAGATTTTTTATTAGGGATTTTTTATCGGAAAAATCACTACGCCACTGGATTCAAAGTACCTCTAAACAGGTGTGACCAATATTCATTAATAACAAAGTTATGACAACTCAAAAATTCGAAAACTCACACAGCTAACAGTCACAAAAAACACCCTATATCAACAGATATAGCCATGAGAATATTTTTTTATGATTTGCCGCCAGATGAAAATAAAAACAAATAGCGTAAATTTTTTTAATGAAAATAACGGAACTACATTCACACAATTCAACAAATAATGAAGGAAAAAATTTTAATTAACGTAACTGTGAAAACTAATTATTGAAATGTTTCGATTCTGTGCAACAATTGATTCAAACTCAGATTCTAGCTCCGCCTCTACTAATCCACCACGTATTTCGATACATTTGTCGTAGCGCTTACGAATGTTTCTGATTACGTTCCTTAGTTCTTGTGGGGTAATATCTGCACATACCTGTCGAATTCTTGCACAAAGTTCATTTCTATCTCTTGAGCGGTTTTCGTAAACCTTTTGTGTGAGAAGTCCCCAGAGAAAAAAGTCCAAAACTGTGAGGTCTGGAGATCTGGGTGGCCACTCTATAAACGGACTACCACGGCCTATCCATCGGTTTGGAAAATGTTCGTTAGCCATTGCCTCACAGCTCTGGCAAAATGAACTGAACACCCATCTAACTGGACAATTAAATTTGATCGTTCATTGATTGGTAGCTCGTGAATAGCATCCCAAATTCTAGAAACCTCTGCGCATCGTTTTCCTCAAAAAAGAAAGGACCAATAAAACGTTCGTTCAATATCCCACACCAGACGTTGATTTTTTGGGAATACTGGTTTTTACAGTTTATTACCCAGTTAGGATTATTCGCTGCCCAATAGCGACAATTCTGTGATGACACTACTCCATTTGCAGTGAAAGTGGCTTCGTCCGTATATAAAATATTTTGTAGGAAATTTATATTGTTTAAATATTCCCCTTGGGCCCATAAACAATATTCCAGACGTCTTGCTTCGTCGCCTTCTTGCAGTGTATGTAAAAATTTTTGCTTAAAAGGTTTAATATTCTTCGCCTTGAGACATCTCCGAATAGTTTCTCGTGGAATATTCAAATCTAAGGTGGCATTCCTTATACTGGCATTAGGATTATTTCTGAAATAATCTAAAATGATTTGATCATTCCTGTCATTCCTGTTTCGTCTTTGTACAGGATTACTTTTTAACATAATTTTTGATACTGCACCAGTTTCATTGAATCTTTTATTTATTTTATTTACCGTACCGCAGCTAATAATACGAGGACGATCTGGATGTCTCTCATTAACTACTCTACAAACCTCTCTAGCACTTCTAACGTCATCTCCTGAAAGGCGTACAATTTCAATTTTCTCTCTTACGCTCAATCTTGCAGCCATGACACAAAATAATTCGAAGAATTGTAAGGTGAATATTGTTGACAATAGTACATTTAAATCTTTCACAAGTGTCAAACTGTAATATCATTTCCATGGCAACTAAGATTTAAATTGAAAAATGAATTAGGTCTTAGTTTTAGTTAATTTGCGTGAAAACTTGATTGTAATTCCGTTTTATTTTCATTAAAAGAATTCACCCTATTTGTTTTTTTTTTCTCATCTGGCGGCACTTTATTGTTGAAATCATAAAAAATATTTTCATGGCTATATCTGTTGATATAGGGTGTTTTTTGTGACTGTTAGCTTGTGTGTTTTCGAATTTTTTAGTTGCCATAACTTTGTTATTAATGAATATTTTTCCATGAAATTTTGGTCACACCTGTTTAGAGGCACTCAGAATCCAGTGGTGTAGTAATTTTTTCATTAAAAAAATCGCTTATAAAAAATCTCGATTTTCGACTAAGAAAAAATATCGTAGTATGCCCTGAAAATTGGAATAAACATTTCAAATTTTGTCCAAGGGTAGACCTTTTAGTACTTGACATTTCAAAAAAAAAATTATTATTAAAATCTGTTCACAACTTCAAATTTTAGGGGGGTGTTTCCATTAAAAATGGGTCACACTGTATATCATATATATATATATATATATATATATATATGTATCAAATAGTGAGTAAAAATATGGGAAGATGGGAATATCCCAAAGAAATGGAAAATGGATCAAATGATACATAAGAAGGGTGATCAGTAAATATGCAAATTTTACAAGTGGATTACTTTACTTAACACAGTTTAGATAATTTAGAACTTTAGATAATATCAACAATTATACGATTACACGTTACAGGTGGTGTTTTCTGAAATACTCAAAAGTAAAATGATATTCGAAAAGTAAATCAAATTAACTAACACAATACACAACCACAAAAACAAAATTGTCATCAGAGGTTTCTTCCTATGGTTTTTTCTTCGTTCGATGTTTTGGACTCGACCGTAGCAGCAATTGGCCAGCCACTCTGACAAATACTGTCAATATATTTACAAACACGCGGTCCAAGGTCAAGCGAGTGTTCAAACCTAATATTTTCAAGGATTTTTCTTATTTATATCCGAAAAAAAGCTGAACAAGGTGGAAAATCATCAGTGAGCTTTCAAATGAGGGCATTATATAGGAGATGTGAAACCGAGTCTATGAATGTTGAGCTCCATGAAGAATCCTACCACTGGCTCAAATACTAGAGGGTTCGGTGAAATTTCCGGTTAGATGTAGTGTGCTCTGTGCATCCGGCGTCAATGAAATGAAATGTGGAAATTATAGAAAAAAAAATTAATAAGAAGCTTACAGCTTATAGGAAAATTCTTGTGACCCCAAACTCAATAATCTGTAAGACATTTCCGATTTTTGCAGCCAGTTTATTTTGTTAAAAAAAAATTCATACCAATTGCACATTAAGTCCATCAAATATAAATAGTCTAGGACATAATTGATGTTATATAGTTTATGTTGTAGAAGTACAATGAGTAACACTAATTCACACAAACGTAATGTAGTTAAAACAGAAAGTTAGTATGTTCTTTCAACACCAATTTGATTTCAGGAAAAGTGAGTTACACAAAAATATGTATTTTAAGCAATATCCCCAAATAGGTTTCTTGGATTGCTGAAATCCCTTTTCTTCTAGTTTATGTATGTGCCTACATAGCTGTATTTTTTCTCGGATACGAAATGCAATTGTGAAATTAATACCGACAGTCGTAAATACTGAAAAGATTTTGTATTATAGCAGATATGGTGTTTTAACATATTTTTTATAGTTCATAGATAATTTATAAGCTTAATTTAGTAATGAAACTCTTTTTTTTATATAATCTACATTAGAACTACGAGCTGCAATGCCTGTTGAATCAATCGAAACCTAACAATTTAAGACTAAAACACCTGTTGGCAGGCAAAAAACTACCGTTTCCTCCTCTAGAGAAGTGTGCTCAGACTTTGGATTATTTCAAATTTCTATAAATCATTTTACTATGTACAGGGTAACCCAATAAGCGAGACAGCCGGCTGTATCTCGGTGATTATTTGTCTCAGGTTGTGGGGAAGAAAATATTGATGGTAAAAGTGCCAAAGAGAAATTGCTGGAAATTATTTTCCACCTCAAAATTTCACTCCTATGCTATGTTAACATCTAAAATTATTATTATCTGATAAAATCTGAGAATAAGCTATAACTTTGATATCATTATTTGGAAACCCATTGAATACCAAATATTTTCAAACCAATGGTTCAATAAAACTCAAAGTCCAAACCACACTAAATGTTATCTTAGTCCCCAAAAAGAACACATATGATGCTACTAGTTTCGGTACATTACTACCATCATCAGGCTACAATAGAAAGAAATGGTACACCGAGGGGTTGTTTTTCTTCGCTTTTTTCGTGGCTTCTTTTTGGTTTCCCTGAACTTTCAGATTTTTCTTTGTTTTACTTTGTACACCACTTCGGGTACCAGTTTTCACACTCTTGTTGGAAGCAATCGAGAAATTGACAGATGTGTCAAGCATATCGGTGGTGACTTTGCCATTTGATTCGTCAAGAAGCCAACAAAATGATGACTTTCTTATTATTACTGTTCACCTGTGAGATCAGTTTTAATAAACGGGGATTTTTCAGATAAAGTGCCTCCTTCAATTCGGTCAGAATGATCTCTCATATTAAGTTTCTTAGGACACTTAGGTTGAGAAATGCTAAGAGAACTTTCATTGCCATTATTGAGACCTTCGATCAGAGCTTCACTCGGAACTTCATCAATAACCGAATCATAAACTAAAGCGGAAAACATTGTTGACATCATTAGAGCTTATCGTATATATATATCCGATCTAAAGGTTGATTTTCATTCATTTCTTTTCCATCATCTGTTTCTCCCGAGATTTTTACATCCAGTACTTAATCGGGTATTTCGTCGTCTGTGGCTGTCATATTTTCTGGGTCTTTTTTTGTTTGCCTATATTATCTACCTTCAATAAATAACTTAATATGTTGTACCATCGTCAACTAAGAATTAAGAGCCCAAATGGTGTTAAAGCGTTCAGTCTGGCAACAATGACACCGCATCGTCTAGTCGAGCAGTCGAGTGTGCGCTAGTCTTATATTCCATTGGTCCTTAATAATTGGTCTTAATTGGTTCTGCATTGGTCCTTCATTGGTCTTAATTGGTTCCTCATTGGTTTCAATTGGTTCTTCATTGGTCTTGTACTCCATTGGTTTCAATTGGTCACTCATTGGTCTTAATTGGTCCAGATCTGTACACCACATTGGTCTCGCGGTTTACCCCCCGTGGTACACTTAATAAACAAAGATCTTATGAAATTATGTTAGAATAAGATTTTTGTTTATTAAGTGTACCATTTCCTTCTATTGTAGCCTGATGATGGTGATAATGTACCGAAACTAGTAGCATCACATGTGTCCTTTTTGGGGACTATAAAAGAATTTATTGTGGTTTGGACTTTGAGTTTTATTGAACCATTGGTTTGGATTTCATAAAACCACATTTGAGATATGGATGAGCTCTTGGAACCAAATAATTTGTTAAAGTGACATTTTCTTGTATCTGTCATGATAAGCGAGAAGGAAGGCCATATTTTTTTTACTGTTTAAATTTCAATATTTTAACTACTGTTCAACATATTCGACTGTTTCTGGGATCCTGTGAAAAAATTAAATGAAGACAAGACAACAATAACTAAAAAATGTGCTGGGCAGCCGTCATGCTGAGCACACATGTTTTCCTGGTTAAAAGGATTACATATTTTAGCAGCACTGGTAGCCTATTATCAAAATGTATTGCCATTTATACCTCAGAATCTGGTTTCATTGGGATGGCCCACCGCCACATTTCGCAGTAACTGCTCGATTTTTTAAACAGAACTTCTCCACAACGGAGGATAGGAAGAAGGGGACCAGTGTAATGGCCCGCTATATATCTTGATTCTGACCCATTAGACTTTTTATTGGGTTTATCAAAATCTAAAGTCTACACAAAGAGACCTGGATATCCGACAACTAAGTACAAGACCGAATTAGATAAGAAATACAGATCATAACACCCGCTATGCCACAGATCGTTAGAGTCGGAAGTAATGCCCGGTTCAGTCATTGTCTAAAGGTCAATGGAGAACAATTTGAACATTTTTCGTTAATTTGCATTTGTTTGTTGCCATAAACAATGTTCACAATTTTTTTTTTGATATTTTTGCGTACTATATACCAATTTTAAGCGTGTTAAGCGTGTTATGAATTCTCAGCTTAGTAATCCTTAGAAATCCGGAAATTGAAAAATAATTACTATGGTAATCAGTTGAAATGAAAAATCGACGTGTTTCCGGAATTTCTAATTTTATCGTGTACTTGGATGAGAATTAATTTTGGCTTAACTTCATGGATGCGCAGTATATTTTGTTCTTTCCTTTTTTCTTATAAATATCCATTACAAACAGATCCCGTACATCCAGTTGAAGTAAAACATTTCCGAAAAAACTTTAATTTATATGAAAAGACACTAATACACGTAAATTGCATTTAGGAATTCTTGAATCCGATTTCATCACCTAACTTTAGGAAATAATCGGTAAAATCGGTTATAAAAGTCTTGAGTAATTCTTGAATATACACATAGATTCAAAAGTTTTGCATCACCTTCTTCGGATGCGAAGGAATTTTTTTGCGCTAACAATTTTTTGTTGGCTTGTTTATCAATGTTTACCATTTCAATATGTTCCATATTTTTTGCAATATACAGATGTTTACAGTTTTTTTTGTAAGATAACATTTTTAGTGCGATCATTTTAACATTCAAGGCATTTGATTTTTACGATTTCAAGTGCAAACATAAATCGTCAAGTCATAAGTGAGATTGACCGTGCAAGAATAGTGACTTTAGTTGAAGAAGGACATTCTCAAAGGTTCGTGGCAAACAGATTTGGCGTTTGGCAAAGTGATGTGTCTCGTGTATGGAGCCGGTATCTCCAGACCAATTCTCTTCGTGATAGACCTAGAAGCGGTAGAGGACGTGTTACTAATCAGCGGCAGAACCGCTATATCCACTTAACTATCCGAAGAAACCCGACCATGGCAATACCAGCACTCCAAAGAGATATGAGGCATGCGTTGGGAGCTCAAGTATCGATCTCGACATTACGAAGACGAATACTTGCGACAGGTTTGAGGTGTCGCCGACCAATAAGAGTGCCCAGACTACAACCTGAGCACAAAGTTCGCCGACTACAGTGGGCTCAAGAACACGCGGCCTTGCCTGAATAATTTTGGAATTCGGTGTTTTTTTCTGACGAGACAAGGATTTGTTTGGTACAAGATAGGCATCGAATACGTGTGTGGCGGGATCCAACGAGAATTGCTCAGCTTGCCCATGCTCGCCCCGTGCCGCCCTCCAGAGGAGGAAGTGCTATGTTTTGGGCTGGTATCATGGTAAATGATCGCACAGAATTAATTCATGTGGAGGGAACGATGACTGGTGATAGGTATCTCAAAGAGATTCTACATCCTCACGTGAGACTATGGCGCGCAGCTGTTGGCAATTCCTTCGTTTTTATGGACGATAACGCCCGACCTCATCGGACCAGAGCTGTTAATGAGTATCTTGAAACTGAAGGGATCAATCTTTGAACTGGCCTGTCCTATCTCCTGACATGAATCCCATAGAACATGCTTGGGACATGCTTGCCAGGGCAGTGGCAGCAAGCAGAAATCCACCCCGGAGTGTACAAGAGCTTGTTCATGCGGCCCAAGAAGAATGGCGAAATATTCCTCAACAGAATATCAATAATTTGGTAAACAGCATGGGCAGGCGACTTCAAGCTTGCATAAACTCCAGAGGCGGAAATACTCTTTATTAAAAGTTCTCATGCAGGTTCTCACTTAACCTTTTCTTTAAAAAGAATCAATTTGTATTCAATTTATTCAATTTCTAAGAATACTTTTTATGTTTTAAGCAAGTTTATTATTGGATAATAAAAATTTTTGACAAATATACACGTTTTTTTTTTATTGAAACTAATTATTTGATTAATCTCTGATCCATTTATAATGAAAACATTTTTTTTTTTCGGAGATTTAGGGTGATGCAAAACTTTTGAATCTATGTGTATTTTGACATTAACTAAAAACTCAAAAAATTTTGTAAGATTCTTATGATCCACTGTGAGTATTTTAATTTTTGCTACTTATATTTTTTTTTGTCTACAATCAATAAGTTAAAACACCACATCGATTTATCCAATCTAAGAATCCACGTAAAGTCACGTAAATTGATAAGAAAATCAAATATACGACAAACAAACCTAATTTTCTCACGTGAAGATAAAATCAAGAACAATCGAAATATTTCACACATAACACAAGTAGACGTTATCTGCTACCCTTACGCGTGTGATCGTTGGATTTTAATCAATTGTATTTCAAACAATGATCTAATAATTATTTAATAGGAACAAATTTCTATAATTGAAGTTTTCTCTGATTAACGTTATCGGTAACAAAAATCAGTTAATAAATTATTAATTTTACCTTTGTCATAAATTTAATAAAATAATGAAAAGTTTTAATGAAGTTCTAAGACACTTTCAGGGAGAAATAATACTCATTACAGTTCTCGTCCAGAAAATGTTTAAAAATATTTTTTCATTTTGCCACTTTAGAACATGCGTTTTTCTGATAATTTTTTAACTCGGAAAGTGCGTCGTTGCAGGTCAAGATAGGAAAATTGACTCAACTGCTCGGGAAAGTTACAAAACTGCTCAGCAAAGTACCCTCTTTTTCGAGCTCTTATACCAAAATTTTCATTAAAGACAAGATAATTTTCGAAAGGTCTCTTAAATACCACCTTGATAATTTTTTACTGAATATAGTAACCAATCAAATTACTTAATTTCAAGTCGTGTGTCAAATTTCATCCAATCACCGCTGTATTACAGCGAAAATACCCTACCTGTGGTGTTTTCAGTTTGGGGTATTTTTTTATTAAAAATTAATTAAACGTCAAACTGACAACTGGATTAAAAATGTCGCAAAGATTTGGTATTGCATCTAACGATTCAATTAATTTACCAATTGTACTTTTCACAACTGTAGTTTTGAATAAAAATGAATAATATTTGATTAAAACTAATAAAGTTTGTATTAAAAATTATTGAACGTCAGATTGACAATCAATTTTTTGATATCTACAAAGTAAAAAATCATCTTATCGAATACTCCTCGGGTCTTGATAAATACTCAAAATTTTGTCGTAGAGAATCCTTCAAGCGTGCTGCTCAAAGATAATAGCCCTCGGTCTGCGGCTTTGGGCTATTATCAAGCAGCACGCTTTCAGCATTCTCTATGACAAAATTATCTCGGTATTATCAAGTCCCTAGGGGTATTAATACTGACAATCCCGTAGCCATCGGTCATTAGTTGCTAGTAGCGTTTTGATACACTTTGTGTATTACGGTATCCGCCAAAATAAACAGTACCGAAACAGAGAGTGCTGTGGAGTTGTTTATGTAATATGGATTTGTCATATTTGACTTAATTGTCATTAGTTGATATATTAATAGTACGCTGCAGTTAAATTTTTTTGGTAGAGCATTATTTTCGTTCATACGGAAAAGGTCGTAATGATGGTCCAAGCTTAGAACAGGTGTCAATAAAATATCAACATAAATTTAATAAAGCAGCTCCTAGTAAAAGTGTGATGTTAGCTGTTGTTGAAAAATTTCGTCGCACTGGTAGTGTATTGTGTCAACGTAAAGGTTCTTCATGTCGTCGAAAAACAGTATGCACTAACGAAAATAAAGGACGTGTTTTTAACCAAGTTGTGCAATCACCTCAAAGAAGTCTTGTAAGAACTGTATGTAAACTCAACATTAGTGAAACGTCTTTACGTCGCATGTTCAAATCAATTGGTGGTTATCCATACCGTATTCAAGTTGGACAACGACTAAATGCTGCGGACAAACGTGCAAGAGAAATTTACTGTGGTCGCATGTTGAGTTTAATTTACGAAGATCCCGGATTTTTGAAAAACATATGGTTTTCAGACGAGAGTCACGTCCATCTTAGCGGCTATATTAATCGACAAACAACCAGATTCCTTGGATTTGAACGTCCTGATGTCATTGTAGAGAAACCACTCCAGTCTTCGAGTTACCGTTTGGTGCGCGGTATCTGGTCATGGAATGATTGGTCCTTATTTAGTTGAAGATGATAATCAGAATCCACTTACTGTCAACCAAGAGCGTTATAGAGAGAAAATTATTATACCTTTTGTGAGAGATCTAAATAATTTTTGCCGTGCACGAAATCTACAGTTTCGCACACAATGGTTCCAACAAGATGGTGCAACGAGCCATACAGCTGTGCGCACCTTAGACTTACTCCGTCAGCATTTCGATAATAGAATAATTTCTCGGGGAACAGACTTCGAATATTCTTCTCATTCACCTGATCTGACGCCACCTGACGGATACATTTGGGGCATAATGAAGGACAAAATATTTCACTCGGAAAATCCGCCGGCGAATATTGCCGAACTACGGGAAAGAATACAAAATATTTTTCGGCAGTTACATCAACCACTTTTTATAAATATGTTTATTGACTCACAAAATCGATATGAAGCTTGTTTGCGTCGAAATGGTGAACATTTTGAACACTTACATTACAGAAATTAAAAATTAATTTTTATTTTTATTTTCGGTACTATTTATTTTGGCGGATACTGTATCACAAGTTTTTAAGCCATTTGAAGATAAGTAGCAATGAAAGTGATGAAGAAATCATTCCATTCGAAATAAAAGAAGCGGCAGCTGCCGCCACTGATGAACTATTACCAACAAATTCTATCCAAGGAGAGACATGAATGAGCCTATGAATTGTTCAAAATTGCTGCAAATAGAAAAAAGTGAAGGTAGTAAATGAAGATATTTTGTTGGCTATACTATCAAACACACTTAAATTATCCACTTTACGTAGTTTGTATTCAATGCTCAAAACAATGTTAATAAGCAAAATGAACATTGATATTAGTAAATTTTCGAAGTTATTAGCTTTTTGGTTCTCATTAAGCATATATTACTACGACCTTTGCAAATCTATTTTGTGTGCCCTCATGTGTTAGGTTGGAATTGTTGGATATCATTGTCTGAACTCCTCCATATAACTATACTCCATATGTAAAACCTCAGGTACATCATATATTATTACATTACATTACATTACAGTTTCCTCTTTTATCGTGTAATACATTAGCCTAGTCAGAAGTCCGCAGCAGCACATTTATGTGTGCCTATATATCTCCATTCTCTTGACAAAGCCTACATGACCATATATGTCTGCCAATCTGATGCTGTTCATGTGCTTGTTGGATCGACAGTGCCTATTCAAGATCCTGGTGATTCGCCTATTCTGGTTTAGTAGAGTCTGCGTGAATTTTGACGATAGTTCTTACAAGAACTCTTTGGTCTATCTGATTCCCGGTGGCTTATCACACTATTTTGAGACTATTCTTTCAGTTTCAATTCCTTTTATTGCAGCCATACAACTCAAAGGTTCTGGACCAGAGGAAATACAACGGCCTCTCTTTCGAGCTAGTAACTCCTTTTAATTGCCCTTGTGATCTGTGTAGCCCAGTCTTAAGACAATATTATGTTTTAATAATGCAATAACAAACAAGTAAATCTGCAAACAGCTGCAACTTCTGTCTGGAATATTGTCGCGTGCTTCACTAAGTTCAGATAGACTATGGTTCTTGGATATATGCCTGAAGCTTTCCTTTTCCTGGTTAGGCTCCCAACTATTACCGTGCAATTTGCGTATGAGCGCTTGCATTCTGATCAATATATTGGTAACTGATCTGGCTCCCCTTTTTATGAAGACACGTAGTGGCAGAAGGCTCAGCAGAATTTTCGACATGACTTTTTATGAAGACACGTAGTGGCAGAAGGCTCAGCAGAATTTTCGATATGGCTGTTGTGGTTGTCCTCTTAGCTCCCACTCATTACATTATTTGTGAGTAAGACTTCTAGACAGATCTACACTCGACAGAAATGATGAAAAAATTAAGCTCGTTAAACTACTGTGCATCGGAGAATAGAATGTTGGTACCTAAAGTGGAGCTCATGTTTTGAATGTTGGACTGGATTATACAGTGTGGAAACCACTTATGGAATAAAATTCTGTATGTCATTATTTTAGAAAATTATAAAAAATGCCGAGACACATCAACTTTTGAATTGAGTTGTGCGTTATGTAAACATAAATTTAAATGTACAGGGTGATTCACGCAAGTATGCCATAGTCGGATTTGTTCTTTTTAATGAAACACCCTGTATATTTGCATATTTTTGAAATCCTCTTAATGAACCGATTCCAACAAACTAAAAAATGTATGGTCAATTATGAATTATACAGGGTGAAATTTTTATTTTTACAGTTATTAAACACACACATAAAATTTCTGATGTACCTATTTGATTTTGATACATTAAAATAAATGCTCAAAATGTTCTCCACCTAGTTGTTGGCAATAGCACAGTCTCCCATAGAACTCCTCCTTAACTTTGTTTAAAGTTTGAGGTGAAATATTCCGTATTTCTGTAGTTATCCTGCCTTTAAGGTCTGCAATGCTAGTTGGTTGTGTTGCATATACTTTGTTCTTGAGATAACCCCACAGAAAAAAATCTAACGGCGTAAGGTCTGGCGATCTAGCTGGCCACTCAATAGTACCTCTTCGTCCAATCCATTTATCGGGGAAGATTTCATCTAAATAAATATTTTTCAGCTGTCAAATTTCCATCTATAAATATAGGACCAATAATATGGTCGCCTATGATACCGGCCCAAACGTTCACCTTTTAAGGGTACTGAGTCTCACGCATCCAATTAGGATTCTCTGCTGACCAATATCTACAGTTCTGTCGGTTTACCTCTCCATTCAATGTGAATGTTGATTCGTCAGAAAAAAGAATGGTACCAAGAGCTATCTCATTTCTGTTCAGATTATTCATCAATCTTTCGCAGAAATCCATTTTACGATCTCGATCGTCTTCTGTTAACTCCTACACAAAAGTTAATTTGTAGGGATGAAGTTTTTCATTATGAAGACATCTTCTGTAAGCTCCTTGTGGCATTATTTATTATTTTTTCTCTTTCTTTGGGGAATCAAACCACAATAAAGTTTTTTTATTTCGACGTTTCGGTAGCGTTCCAGCTACCGTTGTCAAGATTAACCAGAGATGTGATCTACTATGAATGGACCTTAATAAAATTTGACAACAAAGTTATGTAGTCTTAAACTTCAAAATATTATTGATTGTCTAGTTGTCATATTTTTTTCGTTGTGTCAGATAGGGACCAAAAATTATTTTATCACTAGTTAATCTTGACAACGGTAGCTGGAACGCTACCGAAACGTCGAAATAAAAAGAAATAAAAAACTTTATTGTGGTTTGATTTCCAAAAAATGAGAAAAAAAATTATGAAGACATCTTAGAACAGTTGTATAACTAACATTATTTTCACGGGCGATTTGACGTGTACTTGAAGTTGGATTCTTTTCGACATTCAACAAAATATCCACTTTCACATCATCTTCAACGAAGTGTGGTTTCCTTTTCAATGGTTTGACATGTCCAAGTTCTCTTAATTGTGCATGAATTTTAGACACAGTACTTTGTGAAATATTAGGCAATTCGGGATACCTGTGATTAAATAAGTTTGCCACTTAAACTAGACTTCATTAGTTATCCCCGTACCCGATCATCATTAAAATCAAAATTTGGTGAGTCTCAGTTGAATATTTCATTGTTATGTCGACAAGGAAAGAGTGTTTGACAAATATTTTATTTTTTCAGTATAAACTGTCAACACATCAACCACTGACAGAATAGAAAACAATCCACATTATTTACCTATTTAAAACAATCCACATTATTTACCGATTTTGTCTAATTGTTGGCGTTTTTAGGCAATTTTTAGGTATTTATGATAAAATTCATGGACGTCGCAGGCTTTGTTTAATATACAAATAGATTTTTGATAAATCCATATTTAGCTAATTTAAAAAAGTACCAATATTTCAAGTGTAATAGATTATTAATTTTTAAATTTCACCCTGTAAAATTCATAATTGACCATACATTATTTAGTTTGTTGGAATCGGTTCATTAGGAGGATTCCAAAAATATGCAAATATACAGGGTGTTTCACTAAAAAAAACAACACCGACTATGGCATACTTGCGTGAATCACCCTGTACATTTATATTTATTTTTGAATAACGCACAACTCAATTCAAAAGTTGACGTGTCTCGGCATTTTTTATTTTCTATTTTCTAAAATAATGACAAATAATTTTATTCCATAGGTGGTTTCCACACTGTATGATAATCATTTTTTATAGTCAAAAGGGCTCTACAACAATCTCAAGGGAAAGAACTCCTGAACTGAGAAGAGCTCTTAGTATTGTTGTTTAAAAATAACACTACCCTGTGGCCAACGATAAGTTTAATAGTATATTAAGTACCAAGTGTCAAAAACGTTTTTTTAGTCACGAGTTTTTTGAGGCACGAGTGGAGTGAAGCGGAACAGCTCCTTTTGAAACGAGTTGTTTTTGACACAAGGTGCTTACTATACTTTTTCTACTCTCGCAAGAAAAAAAACATAATTATTTTATATTATTCCAATTATATCCACAAAATGACAGACAATGACTGACGTATCATTGAAAAATCAAATGACACAGAACTACAAAATTATCACGGAATATTGAATATAAATAACAGAATATACATTTAAAAAGATAAACGAGATGTGACGTTTTGCGAATTCCAAACCCGTGTTCTAAATATAGTTTGGCAAGTTTATCTGTAGCTACGGGGCGTCGGTAAGAGGGGAGGAAAAACATGGCGTATATCTGTCAAACGTACAAAAGGCGTACGGTACCTATTTTACCAAGTAAAACTGAAATTACAAAGGTAACTGACAATACGAACACCACTGGATAAATCAATATCAGTCAATTGACGAAGTGAGAGGGAAGAACATACTCACGCGCTTGCCAATAAGAAGTCACCTGGTCGATAAAAATCACCAATTATGTAATCGGAGGGTGTGGTCATTATGGTTTTCGTACAACGTTGCCAGAGCTTTGAGAATCCCATAACAAATTTGGAAAAGTGTTCTCTTTTAATATTCATAAATTGGAAAATAATGTTAATAGAATAAATACAAGGAAACAGGCACATTATAAAATGAACGTTCAATCATATTTTTAATATTGTTAATAATAAAAAGACCCCATTTATAATTATTATCACTACATAATCAGTTCTTCTATTTTTTCATAGTTAAACATGGCAATGTCGAATGTTTCGACTGCATTCCTTTCACGGTTTCAGATAAACTTGCCAAAGTATACCTACGGTTTTAGTGGCGGAAGTTGAAAAAAATATTTTTAAACATTAAGTTTTGATAGAAGAACAGTTGAATGTGTCTTAGAAAAATATTGAAAACAAAATATATACATATTCAGGAAACCCGTTTGGCAAGAAATCACCACTGCATTTTAGAAAACAAACAGTCACAGCAAATAAGTAGAAGACAGAAAAAAATAGTACATTATATCTTTATAAATTATTTTCAGGGATTTGGAAACAGTCCTTCAGCCAATACCGCGGTAGTATATCATTTTCGCATCTTTTTTTGCCTATTCACTTCAATTCTTTATTGCATTTCAATCGAGGAATACTCATTCATAGTACAGTCCTGCAAGTAGAACTAGGTCTTTAGTCGAATAGTGTTATTTTTTTATAGAGGCAGTAACTATGTGTATTCTTCCATAGTTGTTTCTCTGAATTTGTTGAAAACAAAACGTTCTTAACGAAATGCAAAAATTCCATCCAAACATTTTTACAGAAATGTTCGTGGGTGGATATTGTCGTTTGGAATGTTGTTTACAGTAATATTAACAAAAAATGTTCCAAGAAAAAAATGAAGTTGGGGAAGATCTGAATTTTTAGCAGCAAAAAGAAGGAACAGGGTTTTCAAAATATTAAAATCGACAAATATGTCATAACATATATAATAATCCTGTCATAAATACGGAAGCGCTACTTATTTCATTCTACAGTGTGTCCACTATCCATTTTTTAACTTACCATGGACTATATACGGGAAGAGATGTCAGAAAAATTTGAAAACATAAGATATAATGCAATCCCATCAATCCCCTGTATCCCATCAACAAACAACATTTGAATGGCAACCTTCTTCTTGTGATAAGCCATAAAACATGTTTTCCAACGGCATTATTCTGTTATATAACGAATTATCACAAATAGGAGGTTCCCTTTTAAATTTTTATAGGTAGAGTACCTATATGTGGCATGGGAAGTTGATAGAAATACGTGATCTACTATGTCATTATACATTATACAGTGCTATTCAAAAGTCCCCTCCCACCCTCGTATCTTTTAAACGACTACACTTACATTAATGAAATTTGAAGGGTGAAAATAAAGCGTTGTGAACTTCTCGACGAATGGTAACAGGTGACGTAATAGTTATAGATGACGTCACAGTGCCACTCTGGCCAATAATTTTAAATAGGACCTTATTGCAAGTGATATCTCGTTTGAAAGGCATTGACATTGGCTACATAGCCATATTAATTTTGTTTGGGTTTAAACTAATTTTGACGGATAAACTAAATAAATACCAAAATTATTGAAATTATTTTTTTAAATTTAATTAATCAAATATCAACAATGGATTCTTATAGCAAGTGTTCGAAATGTGCTCCGTCTACTTCCTGGCAGTAATACATCCTATTAGTAAACTCTTGTCGTACTCGTTCGAATGTGTCAGCTGAAATTGCATTGCATTCTTCAATAATTCTTCCTTTCAAAACGCCAATGCTATCTGGTGCCGTAGTATAAACCTTGGAGTTCAAGTACCCCCATAGAAAAAAATCTAATCGTGTCAGATCTGGTGACCGAGGTAGCCATTCTATAGGACCTCGCCGGCCGATCCATCTACCTCGATATTCTTCATCGGGTAACGTCTTACTGCACCATAATAATGTGCAGGAGCACCATCTTGTTGAAATGTTATTTCCAGATGGCCGAATTCATCTCCAGATACACTTCACCGCTTAAATTTGAATTTAGGAAAACAGGACCAACTATGTGGTTTCCCAAAATACCTGACCAAACATTGACTTTTTCTGGAAATTAGGTATGTTGTTCACGGAAGGTGTGAGGATTTGTGTCATTCCAATACCTTACATTTTGTGTATTCATATTTCCATTGAGGCAAAAAGTACTTTCGTCACTAAGACAAATTGTTTTTGTGTAATGTGGGTTTTGACTAATTTTATTTGTCATACATTCACAGAATTCGAGTCTTCTGTCGGGGTCTTCATCCGAAAGGTGTTGCACCATTTTCAACTTGTATGGATAACATACATTTTTAGCCAACACTCTCTATACTGTACTTTTACTTACTTCACAGATAGACGCAACTTTAGTTGAAGAGGAAGTAGGGTTTACTACCATTTCAGCAACTAGGTATATCAATTTTTTTATCATCACTAAATGTTGGTCGACCAGATCGTTTGGCACTACCTGTTGCTTCAAACTTGTGAAGAAGCTTCCTCAAAATAAGTTCTCGTGATAGGGCGATCTGGGTATCTATCTCATTAAATAAACGTTCCGCTTCATGGAGACTTTTTCTAGATTCACCAATTATTAAGATAGCCACTACTTTGTCAGCTTGAGTACGTACCATTTTGCCTATGTAAACTCTTAAACGTCTCGTTAAACAATAATAAAATTAAATATTTAAGCTATTTAGAAAAACTTTGCAAAGCAACAAATACTATTAAATTAAAAACGTCAATTTTTTGACAACTAACCAGAGGCGGACTGAAAAATCTTCAATATTTAAATGTGAAATAATAATTTTGGTGTTTATTTAATTTATCCGTCAAAATTAGTTTAAACCCAAACAAAATTAATATGGCTATGTAGCCAATGTCAATGCCTTTCAAACGAGATATCACTTGCCATAAGGTCCTATTTAAAATTATTGGCAAGAGTGGCACTGTGACGTCATCTATTACTATTACATCACCTGTTACCATTCGTAGAGAAGTTTACAACACTTTATTTTCACCTTCCAACTTTTATTAATGTAAGTGTAGCTGTTCAAAAGATACGAGGGGGGGAGTGGACTTTTGAATAGCACTGTATACTAGAAACCATTTTAGGAGTTTTTTTGACATCTTTTGCCGTCGACGAGATATTGTCCATTCTAAATCTTTAAAATTGAAACACTGTACAAGAAATTTACTAATCTCAACATATTGGCTTTATTATATATACTAAAATTAAAACCAGCTACGTAAACAGATTATAGAAAGTACTGGTACAAAGGTAGCTCTAGCTTCAACAAATTCAGAAACATCTTAATATCTCTGAACCTAGTCCACAGTATTTTAGATCGTAACCTTCTGCAAAGTGCGCTTGGTTTAAAAACTTTTTCAACTTACTGCTTACTTCTCAAACTTGTCTCTTATATCTTTATGCATGCGTAAGGTGCTGTATAGATATACAAAGTATCGTATTTTAACTCTGTTGGCATGGCGCAAATATAATATTTTCATTAGTATATTTTTCAATATTTCTACGTGTTTTAGCATGTCTTTTTTATATAATTATATCAACCTAAACTAAATGTATATACATGTGTAAATTTGAAACTTTTTAAACTCCCACAGTTTTTCCTTATTCATGTTTCCAATTCCTACCTTTTGTAAATCTGTTAAGCTTATTTGTTGAAAAATAATGTTCTTAGCGCGAAAGAAGATTGGTCGAAGTTACGATGGAATTTTTTATACAGAGTGACAATTCAAAAACTTACAGCTAGTGAAGATTACTGCTTAATAATGTCAATTACATCGAATACAAGGAGAAACAATGATATCGCAAATTGATAAGAGATTTAATATTGTTTGATAGTTATACTAGGAAAAAGTTCAGTGAATTTTAAATGATTTAATCATGTGTGTTCCTTATGGTGTATTCATTATTCTTTTTGGAAAATCAAACCACATTCTGGTCCCTATCTGATACTACGAAAAAATTCGACAACTAGGCAATCTATTATAGTTTGAAGTTTGATAGACCGATATTCACCAGATATAGTAATCTTCATGAAAGAAAGAAGTGGACACGAGGTAGAGTCCAATGGAAGTTTTTAAATTGACATTCTGTGAATTTACAAGTTTAGGTACTTTGTTTTTGGATGCAATAAAATAAAAATAAAAACAGAACCGTTTTTCTTTATATGGTACACTTCCGGATGAAATTCTGACTACTGGTATGGGGACCATCAGAAAATGCCATCTGCAAGGATTTTGCTCAAAGCGTAAGAGACGTCAAATGTCCACCAAATTCAAACATATTGCAGCTGAGACCATTTCCCTCTCTACGACTTTCGAAAAGCTTCAGAAATTTCCAACCGATTGCGACTCGTTATAAATCAATTGTTAGGGCAGTTTCTGTTCTACAAACGGGTGGAAAATGTTTACAGTAAAATGCATGATGACATTCAATCATTAATACACTAAGGTGCGCAAAAAACGGGCCCCCTATATTTTTCTCAAAATCGGCTATATTATATATGTTTATTATTTTGGCTTTTGGTTTACACTTTTTATGTTTTACCAACAAAGGACTTCCTCCTGGTATAAAAAGAAAAGAATATGTTACTTAAACTGAACTTAATAAACAATGACATAAATAAAGGAAAAATACATGTATACTTAGTAAAATTTATGTTAACAACAGCAAACTTTAGAGGTACAGAAAACAAAATTTAACACATAAAATAGACTTTAGTATTTGGTATTTCCTCCTCTAGCCCTAATTATTGCTTGCATACGGCGTGGCATCCCACTAATGAGCTCACGAACTGCAATCTGAGGAATATTCTCCCATTCTTCTTGAAGAGCTACACGAAGCTCATTTACTGTGGTTGGTGCTATAGCACGACTTCTAACACGTGTGCCTAACATGTCCCACACATGTTCTATATGATTTGCGTCCGGAGAACATGCTGGCCAGTTCATTTTTTCAATGCCAACTTCTGTCAAGTATTCACTGACGCATCTCGCTGAATGAGGTCTAGCGTTGTCCTGCATCAGGATAAAGTTATCGCCAATAAATGGAGCCAATGGAACCACCTGATATGCCAATACTTCCTCAATATACCGTTGTGCAGTCAGTGAGCCCCCATTGATAAACACTAATTCCGTAGAGGCTTCACTTGATATGCCTGCCCATACCATTACGGAACCTACGTTATGACTCAGCCTAGGGCTAAAAGCACATTCTTGGAATCGTTCCCCATTTCGTCTCCATACTCGTTTTCGTCCGTCTGGTGAATGTAGCGAGAACCTGGACTCATCGGTAAAGAGTATATTACTCCATTGTATAAGATTCCAATTGCTATGTTCACGAACAAAGTGCAATCTCGCTACCCGGTTACGTGGAAGTAACTTAGGCCCAGTTGCTGGCTTAAAAGCTTTTAACCCAACTTCATGGAATCTTCGGCGAACTGTCCATTTACTTACATTTTCACCACGAACCTCCAGAAGTCGATTTCTTTTCTGTACTGAAGTCAAATGACGATTCCTTGGAGAATTTAGTACAATAAATCTGTCATCTCGAGCGATAGTTACCCGTATTCTACCACTACCAGGCCTTCTTGTGTTTCTTCCAGTATCCCCAAAACGTTGTAACACCCCTTGAATGGTAGAACGACTAACATTGAGTAATCGAGCCACATATCTTTGGCTTCGACCATCTTCCACAAGAGCTACTGCTTTAGCACAATCTTCAGCACTTAAAACCATAACTAAGACTTAAAAATTGTCAACGTTGATATTGACAATATTAACATTAACAAAAAACTGCCCAGCAACCGCTCCTTTCGAATTGCATGAATGAAATATGGAACTTTTGAATTTGAATTTCCAAAAATGTTCTTTTTTTATGTAAAACGAGAAAATATACATGTATTCCAACTTTTTGTATTTAGAAGGAAGTCCTTTGTTGATAAAGAATACAAAATATAATTTAAAAACCAAATTAAGCCGATTTTGAATAAATGATAGGAGGCCCGTTTTTTCTGCACCTGAGTGTATATACTGCTACTCACATGAATGAATAACTCGAAATGGGGTGTATGGTCGACATTCAAGGTACGTTTGTACTTTTCAGAATTCAGAACGAAGTAGTTAACGAATACTCAATAGTTAATATTCACTGGAAGTTACTAAGCTACTATGAACAGATCGAACGATGGTAATTGAAATTGAAAATTAGAATGATGCAAAATATAAGCAAATAATATTATGACACAGTTGACAGTCAGAATCACGGAACAACACTCACTCGTATCCAACTCTATGTTCTATGGTTAATATAAACTTGATAGTGGCAGCTAGAATAGCCACAGTCTGACTTACAGCTAATGCAAATTGGCAATTGATAAACAGTTTGGCCAACAGCTAAGCTTTAATCGAAAGCTACAATATTTAACCGAGGATTGATTATCCCGCCCTAAGAGGCATGTGAATAATCCCATATTCACCCCGAAACTTTGTTTTATCATGCTTTTATTGAGATGTCTAACGATTTGTATTTATACTTAAAATTCTCTACAGGGTGTTTTCAAATGACACTTACAACGTTTGCATTTAGATACCTCTCGTAACATTAGACAATATGTTATATGGATTAAGGGGTCCAGCACATTTACTTTTCGAAAAATTAAATGAAAAATTAAATGTTTTAATTCGATAACTTAAAAATGGATATATGAATTGATTTGACATTGGGCAGGTTGTTTTTTAATGTAAAAGGGCATATTTTGATGAAAAACTATTTTCGAATTTTTGATCCAGTGGTGTACATTTGGAAGAATATGTTACCTTTCCTCTCCCATTTTTTACGCCACTGACTTTTGTAGCAATTTTTATTCTATTTTGTATTCCTCAATGGTTTTCACGTGAAAAACTAATAAACTTCACATATCAAAAAATTTGTAGTTTCCAAGATATTTAATGCTTTCATTAAGTATGCAAGATCACTTTTTGCTTCAAAAGTCAGTGGCGTTAAAAATGGGATGGGAAAGGTAACATATTCTCCCAAATGTACACCACTGGATCAAAAATTTAAAAATAGTTTTTCATCAAAATATGCCCTTTTACATTTAAAAACAACCTGCCAAATGAATCAATTTATCCATTCATTTTAAAGTTATCGAATTAAAGCATTTAATTTTCCGAAACTTTAATACCCTGTATTTCGAAAAGTAAATGTGCTGGACCCCTTAATCCTTGTATCATTTTGCCCAATTTTACGAGTGGTATCTACATGCAAACGTTGTGTCATTTGAAAACACCCTGTATATGATAATAATACACATAGATTCAAAAGTTTTGCATCACCTTCATCGGATGCGAAGGAATTTTTTTGCGCTAACAATTTTTTGTTGGCTTGTTTATCAATGTTTACCATTTCAATATGTTCCATATTTTTTGTAATATACAGTTTTTTTTGTAAGATAATATTTTTAGTGCGATCATTTTAAAATTCAAGGCATTTGATTTTTACGATTTTAAGTGCAATCATGAATCGTCAAGTCATAAGTGAGATTGACCGTGCAAGAATAGTGGCTTTAGTTGAAGAAGGTCATTCTCAAAAGCTCGTGGCAAACAGAGTTGGCGTTTGGCAAAGTGATGTGTCTCGTGTATGAAACCGGTATCTCCAGACCAATTCTCTTCGTGATAGACCTAGAAGCGGTAGAAGGCGTGTTACTAATCAGCGGCAGAACCGCTATATCCACTTAACTATCCGAAGAAACCCGACCATGGCAATACCAGCACTCCAAAGAGATATGAGACATGCGTTGGGAGTTCAAGTATCGATCTCGACATTACGAAGACGTATACTTGCGACAGGTTTGAGGTGTCGCCGACCAATAAGAGTACCCAGACTACAACCTGAGCACAGAGTTCGCCGACTACAGTGAGCTCAAGAGCACGCGGCTTGCCTGAAGAATTTCGGAGTTCGGTGTTTTTTCCGACGAGACAAGGATTTGTTTGGTACAAGATAGCCATCGAATACGTGTGTGGCGGGATCCAACGAGAGTTGCTCAGCTTGCCCATGCTCGCCCCGTGCCGCCCTTCAAAGGGGGAAGTGCTATGTTTTGTGCTGGTATCATGTTAAATGATCGCACAGAATTAATTCATGTGGAGGGAACGATGTCTGGTGATATGAATCTCAGAGAGATTCCTCACGTGAGACTATGGCGCGCAGCTGTTGGCACTTCCTTCGTTGTTATGGACGATAACGCCCGACCTCATCGGACCAGAGCTGTAAATGAGTATCTTGAAACTGAAGGAATCAATCGTTTGAACTGGCCTGCCCTATCTCCTGACATGAATCCCAGGGCAGTGGCAGCACGCAGAAATCCACCCAGGAGTGTACAAGAGCTTGTTCATGCGGCCCAAGAAGAATGGCGAAATATTCCTCAACAGAATATCAATTATTTGGTAAACAGCATGGGCAGGCGACTTCAAGCTTGCATAAATATTAGAGGCGGAAATACTCTTTATTAAAAGTTCTTATGCAGGTTCTCACTTAACCTTTACTTTAAAAAGAATCAATTTGTATTTAATTTATTTAATTTCTAAGAATACTTTTTATGTTTAAAGCAAGTTTATTATTGGATAATAAAAATTGTTGGCAAATATACACTTTTTTTTTAATGAAACTAATTATTTGATTAATCTCTGATCCATTTATAATGAATACATTTTTTTTTTCGGAGATTTAGGGTGATGCAAAACTTTTGAATCTATGTGTATATAAAGTCGCCCGAAGGAAGTGGCGAAAATAAATTTTTCAAAAACATCATTAGTCTTAGACTGACCAGAGATATTTTTGTCACACAATTTTAATTTATTTTTTGACAAAATCTGACATTTGATGTCTATTATGCAGGAGCTTTGAGCAGAAACCTTGCAGGTAGCAACTACAATTCCATTACTATCATAGTATTACTGCCATGTTTCCTGTAAAAATAAGCCAATGCGAAAATAGTATATTGTGTCGCAAGGGCAGAAAATGAGCTATAGCAGCTCGAGACTATTAGTTGCAAGAGCAAGCGTAGCAGAGCGAGGGAAGCCGAGAGCTAAGGGCTGCTAAGGCTTTCACTTCATGTGTGACACACAATTAACAAAAAATAAAGGAAACTTCAACATAAATTGACGTTTAATTAAACAATTCACGTGAATGTGTATATTTTGACATATTTGTTATGAATTATTTTATTGTATCCCAAAACAAACTGTATCTTTTCATCCATATTATTGTGATTTAAAAAAAGTTGTCCATTGAAATTTTTCAGGTGAATGTTATAACTTTTAATTCTTTCTAGTACCAAAATATGTTTCACAATTTTTTATCAAAATATTCAGCACATTTTTAAAACCTTAGTAACCATGTAAATACACTTATAATATAGAAAAAGTAGGTAATTTCAGACAGTACTTGATAAAATGTTTTGCTTTTTTTTAATTACAAGATTTTTTTATGAAGCGACGATCTACTGCATGACATTCTTATTATAAATAGCTGAGTATTTAATTGAAAAAATAACTAGAATATATTAATGACGTTAGATAATTTCTAGTAAGCTTTTTTGAATTTAGAAAGTTATTGCTAGAAATCGAAGAAATTTTTTGAATTGTTATAAAAATAAAGGAAATTTTCATCATAGTTTTGAAATGCTTTAAGTAAAAGTTATTTGTACAAAACAGAAAGCATCATTTTTCGACTGCTTGATGGACATGGCTGGACACCTCGGTGGTGGAGGCAGCAGGGCTGGGTCTTTTAGCTTGGAAGTTGCCCCCCTTATGGGGGGACAAGATCATTCTGATACGCATCTCAATTTACCAGAAGATAGTTCCCTTATTACGCTTGCCAGAAGGAACACAAAGAGGAATCGATCGATTAGGTAAGAAAGGTTTAATTGATAGTACAGGATATAAAACATATTGGCTCATATGCCCAATCCTGAATTTTTATGCAAATCAATGCTGAACGAAAAAATTGCGAAGCTTAACCATCTTTTGAGCTTCATTTCCTAACCTATTAATGTGCTGAAGTCATTACCAACATCAACCGGTAGCCCATGAAACGTGTAGGCTTTATTGTTAATTTCAAATTCTCTCAATTTTCAATAATAAGCTGTCAACTTGGCGTTGTTGATAAAATAACAATGCTTATGATGCTATAGAAACCGATTAAAGCTGTCCATAATTTCATGAGAAATGTATCGAATTGAATTGATAAGTATCCAAGAATAGTTAGGGAGGCGAATAGGGGATTTTTCGGGAAAACTCGAGCATGGCAGTTCCAGATATGAGAGATACCTTAGACCTAATAGAACAACTTTGGAAAGTATTAGCTCCATATTTTATGTAGTGACCCGCGCCTACGATAGACGATCAGGTTATTAAAAAAAATCGATAGTCTGAAATACTCGAGCGCGTCAGATTAAGATATTGGGGGTTGATTTTAGTGTCTTAAGGGGCATCTACCAAATTCGACCTTACACAATTATGCTTTGTATATTTTTTTGTTTCCCTACGTCCTCACGTTTAAGTTCACATAACGAAAATTTTATTAGAAATATGAAAGCTCCGCAACATGTAGGTAGCAAAGCGGTCCAAGGGGATTTTGGTTCACGTACTACTCTATAAGCTTCGTCAGTACTGAACTGGGAGACCGGCGAGCGTTGTATCAACAATGGAACGGCACGCGACTACCGAAGCAGAGAGACAATGTCGGTCATAGAAGGATAGAAAAGCGAGAGATGGATTTTTATCCGATATTTTAGTGGTAGCAACCGAATTTCAATAAGGAATTGTACGGTCATAAGTAATTTGAGGATTCTGAGATTTTTATATACTATCCATAAAGCTTCAAATTAGATTTCTTATCAATTAGTTTTTCCATTTAATCCATATTTAATTGTTTACAAGGGCTCAAACTTTGCTTAATATGTGTAATTACCTCATGATTCGTATTTTTTTCAACAAAATTTGGTTAGCATTTCAAAATTTTTATTCGATGAGAACTTAAGTTCAACATTAATCTACATGATATATTTTTTTTCTTAAATTTCAATACATCCATTACCTCAAAATTCTTTGCCAAAAATACATCGATATTTTGTCCAATCGCCGCCGATAGATTTCCCTTGAGACTAAATTTAACTAATCTGACAATGAGTCCTTGACGCCGCCGAGTTATAGGGTCGCGTACTTGTAAAAAAAAACGTTAATCCGGCATTCTCGAGCGCGATTTTTTTTTTAATTTTGGAGAATATAATCTAAAACTCACTACACTAAAATACAAAATCTGCCGGTTTCCGCATGACCGGAAGTGTGGAGGAGCCATTTTGTCTTCCGAAAAACGCGTTGCAGCATATAAGTCGCGAACGATACATTTTACCAAAAAAAAAGTTTTAATAAAAAAAGGTAATTTTAATTTACACATAAAGGTCTCTTCACATTTTTGTCCAAAGTTAAAACTTTTGGATATGGCGTGCCGTTTGGGTATTTAATAATATCGTTTTAAAACAGGAAAAAAATATATATCTCTTATTTCAAACATTTTTATTTCGTAAATATTCTGTTGAAGAATTAAAATTATGTTTTTCATAATATAACATAATATAATATAAATTACCGATTTAAAATTATGAAGTACATAATAAAAATTCATGAATTAAAATTATGAAAAACATAATAGAAATTCAATTTCCATTATGTATTGAGGTTAGGTTATGAAAAACATAATGGAAATTCAACAATTAAAATTATTGAAAACATAATGGAAATTGAAGAAAAAAAATTATTAAAAACATAATACAAATCCATTTTGTATTATTTATTCAATAATTTTTATTCTTGAATTTGTATAATGTTTTTCATGATTTTAATTCTTGAATTTCTATCGTGCTTTTCATAATTTTAATACTTGAATTCCAATTATGATTCTAATAATAATAATACACGTATTTCAATTATGAAAAGCATAATAGAAATTCAAGAATAAAAATTATTGAAAATATAATAGAAATTCAATTTACATTATGTATTGAGGTTGCCTATTCTTCAGTTTACTATACGGTTTCAGGTACTTGCATTAGATTAGTATAGGCAACCTCAATACATAATGGAAATTGAATTTCTATTATGTTTTTCATAATTGTAACTCATGAATTTTTATTATGTATTTCATAATTTTAAATCGGCAATTCATATTATGTTTTTCATAATGGAAATTCCTGTATTATTATTATGTAAAACATAAATTTAATTCATTAACAGAATAATTAGGGAATAAACATTTTTGAAAGAAGAGATATTTTTGTTTTTGTTTTTAAAACGATGTTATTAAATACCATAACGGCACGCCATATTTGGACGTACCGTAAGCAAAACGAAGTGAAGAATTGAAGCAAAAAAGAGAAATGTGCCATAAACATGTAATACAGACTGAGCGCTTCACAGAAATATGCCGTCCAGAAGCAAAAAACCTTTTTCGGTCAGATTAGGAGAACCCACCAGCATTTTTGTCAGATTAAGAAAATATGCTTTGAGGATACCGAGATAAACCTCCCCTATGAAAATCTGACGCGCTCGAGTATTTCAAAACAACATTTTTTTCGCATTTTTTAAAATTTGTCGTAATTTATCGTCATGCCTACCCCCACCACGCAAACCAGCAGATTAGTATACCGTTGTTATCAGAGGCACTTGGGGCATACGTGGTATGAATATCTGACGCGCTCGAGAATGCCCAAGTTACTGTTTTTTCAACATTTTTGAAAAATCATACACGTCATAACCACCGCTGAAATGGGTTTTACCATACGAGCTTTCCTTTTCGAAATTACTTTACCTTTCGATTTTGATAGGTCTCGACGGCGCTCGAGAAGGTCGCCATTTAGCGACCTCGCCTCCCCAACTAGAATACATGTTATCTATGCTAGAATAAACTCTGCGGGCAGGAGAAAATCTTCTATACTTCACGGGATGTAATTATATTCACTATTCTGGAACTGTATTGCCAGCCCTCGCTAGCTCTGGCGCAAAATCGTTCTCGACAAGTGAATGTTTCTTACATCCCTCTGGTATAAATAACTAATTTTTCCGCAAATCGCTAGGAAATTTTGACATTCTTGTCAAAATTTCTTGAAGAAAAAGTCAGGACTTCCTTACTGCAAGAAAATGTCATTTCCTTACTGTAAGGAAATGATATTTCCGTACAGTTGTTAGTGTTCTACATAAATGATAGAAATTTCTTTGTCAATAATTCTAATGAAGCAGTATTCACTGCCTCAACCAGCTCTGGAGGAGTCCCAGGAATGGAAATTTCATCATCACTTATCATTTTACTTTCGAGAACACCAGCAATTAAATTTATAAGCGTCAAGTTTGACAATTCAACCTCAATACGTTTCCATAGTAACCCAAGTAATTTTATTAGGAATTTCAAAGCACCATTTATTTGGGAATAAAATTATCGCGTTTTTTTTAAATCAATCAATATCTGTCGAATTTTAAACGATTTGCGGAAAAATAGTATGTTTACCTCGTAGGAAAAGCCACATTCCTGGACTCTGTGTTGCTAAGTCTCGGCTTGCGCCTCGACTTAGCAATCTTCACAGTCGTCCAGGAAGGAATGTTAAGCTTTTCCTACCCGGTAAACAATGTACTATTGTTACACTCGACGAAAACCTACTTCACAATTATAAGATTCATTATTCGGAGCATCTCACGTTATAGTTTTAGAAGTAAGTTTTTTAAAGAAGCATTGAACCTGTTAAATAATGAAATTTATATACAATTTACAACACTTGACTGTTTTTTTTTTGTTTCAGGAACAAAAAGGTGAAAAAGACCCTCTGTTTAGGTGGTATAAATATATGTATTAGAATAGTTAGGTCAGAAAAATACCTAGAACCTCATCTAGTTGGGTTTTAATTTTTTATAAATATTCATTTACAGATGCAGATTTTAATATGATAAAAATAGTCTTAGAAATCGTCCTTAAGGTATAATCAGTAGAATAGTTTTAAATAGACTTTTATTATTTGAAGTAACTATTTTATCTCAATCACATGGAATTCGGTATAATATAGAAGTTCCACGAGAAGGTCAAACGACAATAGAAACAGGATGGAAATATAGTAAACTGAAGAGAATGCAGGTTTGTAAATGGATAATTCGTGAGCTATGAAAATACTACCAAGACACGTTCATAATTTTTTACTATTCATTCCCATGACAATGATCATGTTAACCAAATAATTTTAGCGGAAAATTATTGAAGATACTTTTGAAATGTCGCAAAAAAACAAAAATTAAAATTTTTGATGACTGCGGTTGTTGTTTAATGGGGAATTGTAGTCGAAAACATTCGATATTGCCACGTTTAACTACGAACGAGTTAAAGTGCTAAGTATATGTAGTGATAATAATTAGAAAAGGGACTTTCTATTATCAACAATATAATTAAACGTTAATTCTTCAATGTGCTTGTTTCCTTGGATTTTTTTCTATTAACATTATTTTTTCAATTCATGAATATTAAAAGACGACCACTTTTCCATTTTTATTATGGAATTCTTCAAGCTGTGGCAGCGTTGCACGAAAACCATAATTACCACACCCTCCGAATTACATCGAAAGCTGACTTCTTATTGGCAAGCGCGTGCATGTGTTCTTCCCTCTCACTTCGTCAATTGACTGATATTGACTTTTCCAGTGGCAGTGACGTTTCTTTTTTCAATTTTACTTGGTAAAATGGGGACCGTACGCCATTTGTACGTTTATGACAGATATGCGCTATGTTTCCTCACCTCTTACCGATTTCCCGTAGCTTCAGATAAACTTGCCAAACTATTCACGTGCTCTATGTCTTAAAATAAACTACTGGGGACGCTTTCACTTCGAAATTGATAGATTATGAATAAATGAAGAACCATTAATACGATCTTGCATAGATGCGTTCCTACTACAGTTCTTATGATTTTTCAAATAGGAAAAGATAGATATTTTTTATTTTTCCATTAGAAAAAACTGGGGTGAGCAAATTTTGTAAAGCTGGGAAAGACAGTTGTTTGAAATAAATAACACTTTATTTTATCACCATCAAAAATTACGTCTCTCAGGGCTTTCACCTCCATATTGAAAAGTACGAATAAATGGAGAACCATTCATGCGATCTTGCAAAAGCATCGGCTATGAATGCGTTCCTACTACAGTTCTTATGATTTTCCAATTTTTGAAATATGAAAAGATATTTTTTATTTTTCTATTAGAAAAAGCTGGGGAAAGCAACATTTTGTGAAGCTAGGAAAGACAATGGTTTGAAATATATAACACTTTATTTCATCAGCTGTAACGTTATATTTGGCCACTATCCAAACTTCATTGAAATATTTAAATATCTACCGGACGGCGAGTAGCCAGTCCTTTTTCCTTACCAGCATGTGATTCTCGTCGAGAGCCTGTAGCATCGATCATCGCTGAAAGGCAAATTTTTACATTCAATGTGCGACGGATAATCTCCGTTGGTGAGGATCAGTATACACTGATATTGGTCAAATATTTCAATTATTCTCTCCTATAGAGTGAGAAATTAAGAACACACTACTAATATGTAAATTATTTCTCGAAGCGGAGCATGTGAACAGGAAAGGGATACGCAACGTATGTCTATTGCTTATCGCATGGCTCAATTTAATACCAAGTGGTGAAAATAAGCTTTCTTTTTCCTGTGAACCATGAAACGATAAGGTCAACAATTTAATTTCTTGTGAGAGGTTTACCTCAAACTTTTTTTTTCTAAAGTGCATTTAATGTGAATGCACTTTGTACCTGCCACTTTGTACCCGCCAATTTTGTTACCTATTATTTATTTAAAATAATAAGGCAAGATAAATTGCAACGGCGACTCAATGTGGAGAGCACCTCAGGTGTGAATTCGGAGACCAAACTAATATCAGTTCAGGGAGTAGTCTTATCGGTTCGCGGGTAATCCTACTTTATTTGAGTTATTGAAGTTATATATTGAAGTTATTGAGATAATAGATAAAGTTAAGAAACCAAATGAATTTGATGAGTTAATAAATAAGTTAAGGAATGTAATTGAAGTTAATCAAGAAAGGTGAGTGGGTGCCATCCTGAATAATATTAGTCGACTCGTTTTTCACATCACAACTCTCTATCAACAAACCTGGAAATGCTGGAAGGGAAGGAATATGAACAACGTTGTTAAATTTACAAGTTGTATAATGATTTTAAAACTGATATTACAGTGAATGGATGTTGTTTACGTTGTTTGTTGTTTTACGTTCCTTAGTTTCTTCGGACAGGTCCTGGGTGCCTGATGTTAATCTATGGAAATTTAGTTTATGGAAACTACCTCATAGAAACTACTTAATAGAAAGCTCTTCGTTCGGAATGTCACGTACAAATTGGCAGGTACAAAGTGCATTCACATTGAATGTACTTTAGAAAAAAAAGTTTGAGGTAAACCTCTCACAAGAAATTAAATTGGTGACCTTATCGTTTCATGGTTCACAGGAAAAAGAAAGCTTATTTTTACCACTGGCTATTAAATTGAACCATGCGATGAGCAATGGACATACGTTGCGTATCCCTTTCCTGTTCAATGCTCCGCTTCGAGAAAGAATTTACATATTAGTAGTGTGTTCTTAATTTCTCTCTCTATAAGAGAAAAGAATTGAAATATTTGACCAATATCAGTGTATACTGATCCTCACCAACGGAGATTATCCGTCGCACATTGAATGTAAAAATTTGCCTTTCAGCGATGATCGATGCTACAGGTTCTCGACGAGAATCACATGTTGGTTAGGAAAAAGGACTGGCTACTCGCCGTCCGGTAGATATTTAAAAATTTCAATGAAGTTTGGATAGTGGCCAAATATAACGTTACACAGCATCAAAAATAACGCTTCCCAGGGCTAATATATTGATCTGCTGATAGTTCTTTGGCTGCTACTAATTACAGTGCAAATGGTCTGATTTCAGCAGTAACTATTGTCGAAATAAGATCCAAATTGGAACCACCTTTTTTTAAAATGTACGTAGTTATATCCACCAATATTCTACAATTAAAATGAAATAAATTCTGTAGAAGTTCAATTATGCTGTGGAGGTGATAGTTATTTATGTACCAAGGAATAAACACTAACTTGAACTAAACTAACTAAAAAAAATACTAAACGGAACATAAAATGTAAATATAGCACAATAAACTAGCTAGTAATTTTTTATCTCACATAATGTCACATAGCAAATCTGATTATTTCACTGATTTACTATATTTTCATCTTTGTGCACGATAACAATGTAATTTACCACAATTTTAAGGTAGTTATAAAAAGGCATGAAAATACACCCTTACAATAATATTTGTTACGTTAAAGGTTCTCGATTATTTTGACTTTTACTATTAGATGCAAACGGCATCGTCATCTCACTGTTGTCAATCCAACTGAACGTATTTGAATTGTTGTTTATCCCCATTTTTTCATTTGAAGTATTACCCCTTTTTACAATTTTAATTTGTTTAATTCAACACAATTTATCTTTTCATTTTACAATTTACATTTAAACAAAATATAACTAAATCAGGATTTAAGAAATGTGGTACATTACCACTGTTGCCATTAGATGTTTTTTGAGTATATTAATTTGCACTTTTAAATTATTACTGCATGATTTTTATTTGCATGTTTAGAATTTTTGATACTGCATATTTTCGTTCAGGACTTGTTCTATAAATGAAAACCTATTTTTCGTATTTACCTTTCCACGTTAGTACACTTTCATAGACTTTTATATAGAGCATTAGGTTTAGCAGTTTTAGTTAGAATGTTACATTTCTACAGGCAATGGAATTTCAGGATATCGTCGGTGGATCTAGGAGACCGTCTTGTGATAGCGGAGGAGAGCAGTCTTTGCTACGCCCTGGAAGTTTCATCAACCATCACAGGAGGAGTCCAACTCATCGGTATGTACAATCTACCTTTATTCTGTGTGCAAAGCACTTCACACCTGTCCTATTTCCAACTACAATCCAAAATATTAAAATTACCCCCACATGTTCGTTGAATATACGTTTTTCATCCAACCATACTCCAAGAAACTTCACATATTTTTTTGGAATTATTCGGGTTCCGCACAGTTCGGAGTGTACGTCTGCCCTTTTCATCGGACCCTTCGTAATAATGGCCTTTGTTTTGGTAGGCGCTACCTCCAATTCGTTTCGACTCATCCATTCTCGTATCTGAGCGAGAGTTTTGTCTGCTTTTCTCATGAGAGTCTATTTTTTCCAAGCTTGGACTACCAGTGCTAAGTCGTCTGCATAGGCGATAGTTGAACACCCAGGCGGGAGAAGTAGACGGAGTTCTTCATCATACAGCGTGTTCCATAGTGTAGGTCCGATTACAGAGCCTTGTGGAGCCCTTTGTGTCATGCCTATTTCTTGATCCCCACATTTTTGAGAGCTCTGTCCTTAGCTAACTGCTATAGGCACTTTGTTGTCTCTTGTCAGCATGTAACATTAAAATTCAATGTAGAATCCGAGAGGTTAGTAATATATAGGGTGTTATACTTGAAATAACAAATTAGGTCGTTTATTTCCGGTGCAACCAGAAGTGACATGTGTGAAATCATGTGAGCAGTCTTCAATGGATAGTGTAAGCTCGTCGTGAAACAGCTTGTGTATAGATATTTGGAACTTATTATTGAAGCTATATGTTGCGTCAATGGGTCGTTTTACTAACACATTATTCTTCAATTGTTTCAGGCAAAATTCGCCATCGTTTCAAAGAAGTCCGTCACCTCGTAGACGATATCAGCATCATCTGCATCATGACATAGGATTCTCGGACACTGTTTCCAATGTGGTTGAAATTGTCAAGCAAGAACATCAAATGGCATCTCAAAGGCATCGATTTCCAAGAGGTAAGAGTTATCATTGATACGCATATTTGAAAGTTTGCCATAGTATGAAAAATATAAATTTCGTATACTGAGAAGTCCAGAACCGGCTTATAATCAAAGATTATGAAATTTTTAGACCAATCATTGATTTTTCAAAAAAAGTAGGAGCAAAAACAGAAACAGTGTCAAAAATAATGTCAGATATTGTGAGGGAATTCATATAAGTCCAAAAAAATTTAATTTTTTTGACAAGTAGTGAAGTAAAATATGAAAACATAATTTGTTCATAATGGAGGCTAGAGCGCCAAAACCTGCTCCAAAAAGTGCAATTCAATCTTCACGTCACACTAGGAGATATTTTATTGTGTGTTGTATAACCGCAACCAAATTAGGTCTATTGTATTCAATTCCTGCATCTCCTGGTCCCACTTCAGAAAAGAAATCTCTCCTTCTTCTACTTAGGGTAATGACAGGTAAAAGTCTCTTAAGTGAGAGTCGCATTCTCTCAGGAAGTGAAGGGGCGTTTGACTGAAGCAAGATCTTGATTCAGACTGCACTGTGAGAAAGTTGGTTTTTGATAAAATTTCTTAGTGCCTTTGGACTCTCCCAGTTAAAACTACCGAGGAATATTTTGGTCTGGTTCAGTCCTGTATAATATGGCAAGGATTTTCCCTTTCTATTTTGTTTTATCCTATATGCAACAAAGCCACTCCCACAAAGCGGTTCAGGTCCTACAAAAGGGGCAGGGGCATCATGGCCCAATATCTACCCGTACTAAAACCATACTAATTAAACAAATACATCTAATTGGAGCTAGCTTGCAATAAAAACAAATTTGGCACAAAGCTGGTAGCAATGTCATTCTAGGATTGTCTTGTTTTTCCAAAAATATGTTTTGTGTTGGTTTGAAAATTCTTTTTATTCTGTGAAATATTATCATAGCAAAGGTAGATATGGAAGGAAGTGAATAGGGATGTATTTATATTTGCTCGAAAGTTACTCTCACAACTATCAAACCCAACATTCCATACTTGATACTTGTCAATAAAATATCTCAACCTCACACATAATAGTGGGTAGTAAGAGCAAGATTTCTTTAATATTAAAATTAGTGGATTCATCATCATCCGATACCAAAAGAATTGCTCAAGCGAATATCTTTCTTTGTAATATCGAGATTTGAATAGTAACCTCTATTTTGTTTTGAAAGGATCCTGGTCGGCATCAACTAGCCCAACACGATCCCCTTCACCGACCGGACGACGACATAATTCAAAATTCGGCGGATTTAGCTTTTCCAGAAAAATGGATTACGGAACCACCAGTTTGTGTCAAAGATCCAGATCGCCTAGTCCGACTAATTCATCATTGCCACATCATCAAGGCCCACCGTTTATTGGTGAGATTCTCGATGAAATGTTGTGACTTGCAGTGTGAAAAGTGTTGTGCACCTATCTGTCTACCATCGGTGAGAGACTGGATAAAATCATATTAATTTTGTGTATTGAAAAAAAAATCACATAATGCCCTACATAATACACTATATCAACCACTCAACACAATATTGTATTTTGACAAAGATGTTCAAGTCAGAAGTTAGTATCTATTTTATTTGTTAGATCAAATGAGTCGTTTTGCAAAAGATAAATGGAAAGGGAAGGTATAATCTGGCATTATTACAAGTTCAATTGTACTTTATTCACTGTTTCTATGATTTTATCAGTCTAAATTTTAAAAATCGAATTCTCATTATTTTAACGGTGAGAATCCGTTAACCTTTTATAGGTGTTTTGGTGTGACAAAGGTATACGAAGTAGATTATTTTTCAAAAAAATGTGATTGATTTATTACAGCTGGTGCTGTGGTAGGTATTCCGATGCAAAAGTCTGCCGCTCATCAAGGCAACGTGCAACACAGTCATCCGACATTGGGAGGACGCAAAGGACAAGGAAGAAGACTGCCTCCGACTCCATGCAAACCTTCCACACTACAACTACGACCAGGATCCATTAATTTCCCGAAGCTTAATGCATCTCCCACGCACGTAAGTCACGACAAAACATCTTATAACTTTGTTTCTATTTTCTTTTTATTCCAGCAACATTTTCAATCTCATTCGGCGCACGTAACTCCACACAATCACCCACACAGTTTCCCGCTGGAACGAGAGCCTTTGCGGGAAATTTCACCTCCAGAGACTGGTAATATTAGCAACGTTAATTTGAGCATAAATCCTGGAGCACGAGACTCAAATCAAACTCCTTTGAGTTTCGAACAGGCTGTAGCGATGGGAAGAGGTGGCAGAGTATTACCAAGTCCTTTACCAAATGGGTAAATATTGAGAATATTCAATCGTCTACTTTATGTTATTATGTTCAGTACCATTTTAGCAAACTCGTTACTTTTTCAAACTCATTAACTACTCATTAATAAAATAAATTTCATATTATAGATGATTAGGATGATAAGTATTAACGATGTTGTGGAAGAAAATGCAGAACAAGGTAAAATAGTAAGATTACAGATTAAAAATGCAATGAGAACAAATAATATCAACGAAATACTGTTGGAAACCTGTAGGTGGATACAAACTTTTGCTATAGAAGGAACGTGGAAATATTTATCAAAGGGGGGGGAGCATTATTGCCAAAAGCTTAGGGTTGATTTTAGAAATCTGCCACTGAATATACTGTATTTGAAAATCAAGAGAGAGTAAATTCCCAGAAATGTTTTGCAGTTATCAGTTTTAAAGGCAGTAAACCATAGACGTGCGTTTTCAAAATTAAATTAATATGGAAATAGAAATATTTAATCTTTTTTTAATTTTTTGGGAAATTAAACCACAATATTTTTAAATTCTTTACTTCAACGTTTCGGTAGCGTTCCAGCTACCGTTTTCAAGAAAAAAT
>CAJUYH010001831.1:0-25159 GCA_910591685.1 Galerucella tenella
TAACCGTTATTGCATCACAATGTTATGTGAATTAACGAAATATGCAGCAATAATTCCAGTTAAAAACAAAGAAACAGAGAAGCGAACACGATAGCTCGTGGAATTTTTGAAAATTTGATACCAAATTACGGTCTGATGAAACAGATTAGGACAGATTTATGCACAGAATATAAAAATGAAATATTCAATGCTTTAACTAAAATGTTAAATATTAGTCATAATTATTCAACAGCATATCATCATCAATCTATAGGAGGTTGTGAGAAATTACATAGAACGTTTAATGAGTATGTGAGACATTTTATAAATGAAAGTAGGGATGACTGGGATGAATGGTGCAAATTATTTGCTTATTGTTATAATACGACTCCAAGCTCTTATCATGGTTATACGCCATTTGAATATTGTTCGGGAGACGCGCTAACTTACCCGAGAATCTCACGAACGACATTGAGCCATGCTATAATATTGATGAATATCAGAATGAGTTAAAATATAAACCACTCGCCTGACGGCTCGTGGTTTTGACAATCGAAAAAATTTGCCGACAAAATTTTCACTCTCGTGGTATTATATATGAAAAAACTCTGTACTTATTATCCAGGTCTTCACCATTCGAAGGGTAGCTGTAGTGCATGGGAAAGCACTTAAAATGACGAGTGCAGCCTTGTTGCAGAGAAAGAAATATCACCCTCCGCAAAAAGTGCAGCCACTTTATTATTCTTTAATAATTGATGACAATATTTGTTTCTTTCCTTCAATCATCTTTTGCTGACCACTTTGCAACTGTACATCAGCTGTAACGTTTTCAAGGAACGCTTTTGCAGCAGCTGTTGAAGTTTTGTTGTAGTGACTGCCGACGTGTTTTCTACATGTATAATTTTATGTCTATATCTTTAAACTTCGTTCATGACGTTACACTTGAAAGACCCCAAAACTCCTTTAACTGTAGCAATACTAGGAGGAAAGATCACAATGCATACATAGAGCACCTTTCAAACTACTTGAGTAGACCAACCAGGGAGTATATTGATCTAACCAACTGCGGTTAAATTTTCTTTTCAAATGACTGGTATCAGAACGAAAATTTGATTGTGGGACCTCGCTGGGTACGCCCATGTTATTATCTCCAAAGATCAAAACAATCAATCAAAGTTAGTTAATGTTTGAAATTTGATACAAAACTAACTAGCAATATATTCTGCCAATGGCATTATATAAACTTGAATCAACAACGATGTAGATATATATTAACAATTAATGAAATTTCTCTGTTTATTTTCATAATACAAATTTGTAATCAAAAACTCTTTCTGGTTCAATAAAAGCTATTAAGTTCACTTACCACGTCGATAATATGATGGAGTGAAATTCCGAAAATAACACTTAGTGGCAACCAGGAATTTTGTGCCGGTCGCACGGCGGCATCGTAGTCAGCCATGAGATACCGCATCAGTCTGGCTTCATTTTCGTCTCCCTGACAAGGTTTTAGTACTGCAAAAAATACAGAATTTTTTTAAAAAATTGTCGATAATGTATGTTGAAAAATTGAATGGTCTTCGTATTAGAAACAACGTGATAGGAAAGGACTGGCGTATGAGAGTATATTGAGAGTTTAAATCTGGACTAATTGTATTTTTCAAATTTTATTATCAACATTATGTGTATGAAATAAACCGCAATTATCTCCACAACGAAATAATTTTATGATTTTTGTGAAGAGATAGTATTCAACTTTCCTCACGAGTGCCGCAAACACACGAATGAGTAAAGTACTTTCCCCACATGTATACTTTTTCTACAACTACACAAATTTAAAAAATACAAGTGAAGTAACTTAATATTTATTTTTATGGTTAGTGAAACAAAAATTGCACTAAAGTATCCGATCAAGTGTTAAATAATTCTATTTAAAATTATAGTTGATGGTGAAATTTCGTCATTTTTCATTAAGTTCCCTGTTATATAAACAGTAGAAATTGAGGATTGTCTCATATACGGTGCATATTCTGTCTCCATTTTAGTATAGAGTATAGACTGATTTTTCAATACAGGTAACGATTTTATTAGCTACGTTTATTTTATTTACGAACCAAAAAAAAAATGTGTGAAATCATACATTATACATACGTTAAAAAGCGTGCGTGAATGAACAACGCTTTTTATATGGGAATTTCATTGAATAAAGCGTTTTCGATTATTTACTTTTGGCTGCTAGTAGCAGCTCGTAGTAACTGAATTCCGTTCGTTTATTACCGGGCGTGACGCCTAGTCATACCTTCCCCTTGCCCCTCAAGCACATACCGAAAAGTATGAGTCAGGGACATTAAATATTTGACGTTTGTCCGGTTTGACGTTTATTTAAAGGTTAAGATTGTGCCGATTACGATTTAATACGATTTTAACCTTACTAAAAATATCTAAATATGCAAAATTTTATTATCAAACACATTATAATTGAAAGCTGTTCTTCTAACAACACAGGAAATTCATTGGCATTGGCACATGTCAGGTGGTTTTGAGGATCCTAAAAAATCGTGTTCGATTTGCTCAAAAGTCGTGACGACTGATGCGTCACGCACAATTGCTTGAAGCCCAAATAAACGAAAGCAACATTAGTCGTTTGCTGTATAAACTTTTGTGCTGTCAGTGAATTTGACAGAATTGTCAGACAGAGTGGAAAATATTTTCTGTTATATTCAAAATTGTAATCGCACTTATTTTAAATGGAAGAACCTCGAGAGGAATGCATTTCTTCGGATTGCACACCACCTGAAATAAGAAGCATATATTTGTTTATAGAAAATTTATTTTTATGTTTTTTAACCCCTTCAGAGCACATTTTTTTATGTGGTCGTAGATAAAGTTTTGTATGACACTTGTGCGTGAAGTACTATTGAGCACTCTTTGCGAAATAGCGCTCGCTATGCTCGTGCCTTGCATTTTCGCAACTAGTGCTCAAAAGTATAACTTCACGCACTTGTATCTTCTACTCCTTTACTATGATTTGTTAATTAAATGCCAATTTTCAGTTTCATAATGATACTCATTATAACACTGGTTTTCATTATGAAACTGAGTGATTGTCCAATAAAAATTCAGATTTTTAAGTAGGCAGACTCAATATTTTTTGTAGAATGTTTGACAGTGTTTCATGACAGTTCCAATCTTTTACGTTAGTAAAAAAGGTAAATACCTTCCAATTTTCAAAAGAAATGTCGAGCAGCGGAGAGTTTTCATACACATTAAATGGATAATACAAATTCGTTTGTGACTAAAGATGGCGTATACCTCAATTACTTTTTGTAAGTATACTAGGTATGCAAAATTTGTATTTATAAACAAAATTGATTGAAATGTAATTTATAATTTATCTTGTTTAATGTTACATATGAATTCGCTTATGTTTATTGTTAATAGTTAAATTAAGCTCATAGTTATTATAGTGATTATTTTGTAGGAATAAAAATTAAGGCGGAGGGCTTATTTTTCTTCTATATTTTATTTCATATTGTTTGTATAAAAAAGTAGATATCAACAATTGAAAAAAAAGCAATGTTGTTGAATTAAAAAAAACTTCTTGTTCATAGAAAAAATAGTGTATGCAACTCTCATGTAATGGTTATCAATTCTCTCGTATTATCTAACCATGCGAAACTCGCCTGCGGCTCGTTTCGTTTCCCGGTTAATGCTTGTGTATTAATAACTATCATTACATAATAATCGTTGCATAATATACTAATATGTCCTGTTAAAATAATATTGAATGGAAATTGGTATTTTTATCAAAGCACGATTGAAACTACCTTGTAGAATTTGAAGAGTTTCAATATAATCTGACAGTTTTGTGATATTCAACTGAGTGGGTATTTATGGATGACAGTAGCCTACTAAATTTTTGTCACTTTTATTTGATTCTCCATATAAATAATGTATGTGGCGTGGGCAAAGTGTCGTGAGAATAGTTATTTTCCTAACAAGTGCGGAAAGTGATATACTTTCCCGCACGCGACTGCAGTTGACCCGAACGACGCGGAGCGGAGTTCGGGCAAGCGGTCAAGGGCGGGAAAGACACTTTACGCAAGAGTTAGGAACATTATTTTTTCTACGACCGTATATACAAAAAAGTAAACCAATCCATGTTGTAAAAGTTATTTTATTTCAACATACATATACAAAACTTTAACCAAAAACTATTAATTATTATAAATATTAATATTAAAAACACAATTTGTGGCATTCTGTAAATCACTTAAAATTGCCGGTCCAGTGGAGTTATTTGGTGTTAACTGGTAAGTAGATGACGTCGATGAGGATGGCATCGGTTGAAGGTCACATAAAGATGACGATGAAGGTGGCGGCAACGGTTTTAAGTCATTTTTAGATAGAAGAATTTTATTTGATATATTTTTCTTATATCAAACCCGGGTGGTTTGATAGTTGTTTTGTGACAATACTTCAAATAATGTGCAGGGTTATATCAAAATATCCTCGTTATTTTATATTTTCAAAAAATTAAAAATGCAACAAAGAGCTAGAAAAGATGTAGATTTTATTTGATGGACTAGAAGCCATTCTCTACAAGTTGAAGACTATACTTTCTCCACGACTGAAAAAGAAACAGAAAGGATCGAGCTCCGATCCATCCGATCGTCCGCGCCAGAGTCAACCATTTCTACCGCTAGGCTATAGAGCATATTTACGTATAAAAATGTAAAGAGCTAATAAAATATCATAACTCATATTTTTAATCGAAACTCAAATTTATAAATGAAATTAATTTGGGAAGGCGCACATATTAAATCTTCACTATAGCTACCGTTGGCCATTTTCTTCTCTATATAATACGTAGAATTGTGATTATATAATTATTTTGACGTTACAAACGACGCGCTGTCGGAAGCGTATTTGACGTTTCAAAAGAGGCGATTTGATTTATTCCTCTTAATTCATTTTAGCGCGAATTCTGATAATAATAGAATGTGATTGGCCAACGAGAGTGAATTCTTTTTCATTATTCACTGATGTGAAGAAATTATATCAGCTAAATATGTGAAAATAATTTGTGCGTTATTATTTAGTCGTGGAGAAAAGTATATTTATCTACGATCATTCGTTGCGAAAAAGGCACTCGCTACGCTTCGCTCCTTGCATTTTCGCAATTCGTGCGCAAAAGTATAACTTCACGCACTTGTATAAATAACTATTTTCTACTAGAGTGCGGGAAAGTCCACTTTTCCGCACTCATTTTAGTGCGGAAAGAGACTTTTCGGCACTAGTGCGGAGAAGTGAATTAAAGTTTTTGGGGAGTATACTGACATTTGAATATTTAAAATATATATTTGTATGATTGTAGCTTACCAAATGACTGGAAAATTAATAAATTCATTATAATTCTGCTAGAATTTTTAATAAAAAGAAAACTTATTTTTCAATCATTTTTTAATGGCTCTGGTATAAGCCTCATCAAATGAATGTCAAATAATAATTTATTTGTTCATATGTATTTAATAAGAAATGTTCCTTTATGTTAACTTTTGGGGTTTTTTTCGCATGTTAGTAGAAAAAATAGTGTCCCTAGCACGTGCGTAAAGTAACTGTTTCGCACGCGATTGCTGACCGAGATCGCTAAAGCGTCGTTCGGCCATCTGCAATAGTGTGCGGAAAAGTATCACTCTCCGCACTAGTTAGGTAAACTACTAATTTCTTTATTTTGTTTATTATCGCGCATTTCAAAGCGTCGATGTAGTAGTCAGCGTCAGCGTCATACCCGGTCTATCGGGATGATCTGACAAAAAAGGAACATGTGTCAATGTTTTACCCTTTGATACGTAGTTTCTCAAAATATCCTTATAATATTAGTTAGTGCTACTAGTAGGTACTGAAGAAATTTATTTAAAAAGAGTTTCTTCTATACAATGCCTACAGGGTATTTTGAGGTAAGTATCTTTGATACATTTTTATCTAAAAAACTGTAAGACATGTGTCCTGTAATATTATCTATCAATACGAATTTGTACTGGTAGAATTTCACTTCAATTAACAAAAACATGTCGTCTCGAACTTCTGGTTAGATATAATTTATTTAGTTGAGAAAGTTTGTGTATTAGTGTTTTAGAATGTCACATAAGTTTGAGGGACTTAAAAAAGTTTACTTAGGGCCATTCGCACCGGTTACACTTAAACGTTAAGTGTCACTTAAATCCACTAAGTGTCACTTAGTCGTTCGCACCGTATTTAAAGGCATCCTTAACGCGACGTTAAGGATACTTTAACTAAGCTCGGAATATCATCGGCTTAAAGTTCCACTTAACCTCGAAATACTAATTTTGAAGTTGATTTAGGTATATGATCTTTGTATTTGTGATTTGACTTATCGAAATGGAAATGTTAGAAGATGATGACGATTTAGAAATAATTGATATAGGTAATTGAATACGGCATACCCAGACAGTTATAAAGGAACGATTATTTTAATACATTCGATCCTAAGACGTTTTTTCTTAGATTTAGAATGACGAAGGAAGCTGCTTTCAATTTTTTTGGAGAAATTGAAATTGTTTATTTTCTATGACATTTTTATACTTGCTAATAATATCTAATAATAATGATTTTTCACGTGTTGTGAAATTTATTCCACGAGATCGTTTTTCTCCGCTCATATTTAAACTACTAAAATTACTCGGAAGAAAAAATACTTATCAAAACGTCAAAACCAAAGATGACACCAACTAATACCAAACGCATAGATCAAACGACTGCCTTTAAATCCTGACAAGATCTTCTTTTTCAAAAACAAAAATTCAAAAATTGCGGCGTTGTCAAATGGAACCTCCCACTAAGGGAAGTGCGGCGCGAACGAAGTTCCACTTAAATTATAAGTGTCACTTAGTTAAGCATGACTTTTTAGGATAATCGGTGCGAATGGCCCTTAATATTGATTGTCAAAGAAAATTTCAATATGATGGGATTTTGTTGGAAGAGGAGAATATAGTTATTTATGTAACAAGTGTGTAAAGTAGCCTTTTTTCGACGAACCACATGAGTCGAACAAATGCCTTTACACACGAATTACATACAATATTTTTTATACTAGCTAAAATTTTATCAAAATACAGAAAATTATTCAAAGGAATCCATCTTTATAATTATAATAATCTAAAATAACATCATAGTTTCCTAAAAATATCCAATATTTAAATAGAAATACAATTGCTTACCCTAGGTATAGTCGGAAGATCTCAATTTGAATTTCAAATGTCAGATTCAATTCACAAAGAAATGTCAGTCACTCACTGCCAACTTATACCTATGCACCGTTTTATTTTCCAGTACTCAATAATTATTTACCAATAATTATTAGGTTCCTTTACCGAATTCTATAGATTTCAATTTCTGATTTATAAACAAAACTTAGATTTAATATTGATTTATTTAACGGATTCACCAATTACAATAATTATAATATTACAGTGAACTAATTTAAAAATCTAATAATCTAAGCATACATTTCTAATTGAGCTCTTGAACATACTTAAAGAGTTAACAAATCGATCAATATTATATTTATTAAATCATCTCAAACTTCTAGAAACAGGTGAGTTGTAACCGTAATTGGTGTTATGATTTTTTATTGAAAATAATGGAGGGTTTCTAGTTCTATGAGAAGTAAAAAGAAGGTTAATTTGATGCAAAAGATTTGGACAATCAGCTCCACCAGGGTGCTTATTCTCAACCAAGAGATGTGAGCGTTCCTACGAGAAAATCCGGCATTGTTCCATTGAAATGTTGTACGCCGAATTCTCGGCGATTCCCTTCCTATGAAATTTTGGTAGAAGAGGAGCAATTTTGTTCTCCTGCTTTGAAGCACACGAATCTAATATTTTCATGTGAATTGCATGCGCATAACGTATTTTACATTGATATGTCATGAATCAGAAGTAAACCGGCCCGTTTGCAAATCTTCATGTTCCTTCATAAACTGCACTAATACATCTTTTTGCGCAGAACTGATTGAAGGTTTTCGGTCCATTTTTATTTTATATTATATCTATGATTCGGAAGTTTTATCACTAAGATTAAAATATAAAATGACATCTATCAATATATGACGTTTTCTTGTTACTCTTAAACTACTATTTGAGCAAATGGTCTACCACAGACATTTCAATTCATTGATAACATACGGCAACAATGTCTAAGTATTTCGCATGGCCCAGAATGCGGTTCGCAATTTCAAGAAAGCAAGGAACGTTCCTACTGTTCCTACTCGTGTGATAGAATACTCACTTCTCTCAACTATGTTCTATCGATGAGAATAAGCGTCGAGATAAGATTTTATAAACTAATATCAAATCAGAGTGAAAACGACGTGTTGTGATATCAGTTAGGTTTACAGTGTTTAAAATATTATGGTGATTAAATTGTAGATACGTACCCATTTTGAATGAAATATATTTCAGAAATATGATTTCAACATTTTCAATTCTCACTATGTCACATTTATAATAAGGAGACCACACTACAGAGGCATACTCTAAGTGAGGTCGTACCAAAGAACAGTCCAATGTTTTGAGAGTATTACAAGAGAATTTTTTGCCATGGGCGTAGGTAAATTGCGCACAGTGGTCAAGAAGTTTTCCAAATTTGGGAAGGGTTCGTCAGGTAGTTGCAGCCAGGGGATTAAGTCTCTGTAAAGGTAAATTACGCACAGCGGTCAAATTGTATCCTTAGTCCATAAAAATATCAGAAAACAAGAAATAGAAAACTAAAAAAAAAGAAAACCCAGGCCCAAACCCGGTTGATCGAAGTGTAAATGCAAAAACTAAACTGATCTATGTACCTACGCCTCAAATTGTTATCGTAAAGTCATTAGAGGATAATCCTTTGAATCTCTGGTAACTTTTAAAATTCGTGGAATCGGTAGACAGCTGAATGCCATTTACCTAGATCTTCTCTAGGGTCACTTGTCCGCAATTTATCTATGAAAAAGAAACATTTTGGGTATACCTGGCTACAAACTGACCGCTTTGTGCAATTTACCAACCCTGGTTTGCCATTCCTCATCAGAAACCCCAACATTCTACTACTCTCTGCAGACACATTATTCATGTGACCTTTGAATGATAATTGCTGGTCAATTGTAACCCCAAGGTCTTTTATTTCGTTGACTCTATCAAGAACCATACCATTGATGTTATACTCATAGTTAAGAAGATGTTTTGATCTCAAGAAAGTGATAATATGGCATTTCTCTATATTGAGTTGTAAGTTATTTGTTCTGGACCAATCAAATAATGTATCTAAGTCATTCTGGAGCATTTGACTATCTAATATATCAGTAATTGGAAAAAATAATTCAAGATAATCAGCAAACATTGAAAATTCAGCATGTTGAAGATGGTCACCAATATCGTTCACAAACAGGTTGAATAATAATGGACCACAATATGAGCCCTGTGGTAAACCAGAGGCAACAGGAATTGTGTTTGAAATATAAAAATATAATTGTTCATTCTGACACATTGATGACGATGAGATAGAAAGCTTCCAATCCAATTCAAAATGTCAGTCCCAAATCCTAATGCTCTCAATTTTTCCAGAAGTATCGAATGGTTAACTCTATCAAATGCTTTGGAGAAATCCGTATAAACAGAATCTATCTGGATACCTTTCTCCAAAGCATCTAACAAATATTGCTTGTAGGAGAGTAAATTTGTGGAAGTTGATTTTCCCAACCGGAAACCATGTTGTTCTGGAATTATTATATTTTTACATGTCCATGTAAGTTCACAGGTAACTAATTTGTCCATTGATTTAGGTATTGGAGATTGAATACTTATTCCTCTGTAATTTGAAATATTTTCCCTATCACCAGCCTTAAAGATAGGGGTAATGTAGCTATTTTTCCAATAGTCCGGATAAACACCATAGTTGAGGGATAAATTGAACAGAAAATGAATTGGTGCAGCTAAAGTGCAAACACAGTTTTTCAATAATACTGGTGGTATGCCATCTGGACCACTCGAGTACTTGAGTTTAAAGTTCTGGAAACAATTAAATACATCTGTTAATCCAATATTGATTTTATTTACGTTGACGGTATTTGTACTGGTGAAATTAGGTATTCTACAGTCAGTGCGAGTATAAACTTTGGAAAAGTGTTGTGCAAATAAGTTAACTGTTTCACTACCATTAGAGCTAGTGATATCATCCAAATACATTGTTTGAGGATATGATGATGATTTACGCAGGTTTGAAATATGGAAATTAGGGTTTTGTTGAATTTCTATTTTTTCCAAATATGGTCGATAACACAAAGTACTAAGCTCTTTGCAACAGGAACGTAATTGACAAAATTCATTATAAATGAGTTGATCATTTGTTATTTTAAATTCTTTATTCAGCATTTTCTTTTTGAAAACTAGAGATTTCAGCTCATGGGAAAACCAAATAGGGAAATTAGACGTTTTGAAACGCTTAATAGGAACATAAAGATTAATACCATGATATAACACTTCATAAAAAAATTGAACCGCAAGATTGACATCATTAAGTCTGAACATAAAATCCCAGTCCACCAATGCAAGATAATCATTTACACCAATTATATTCATATTTTTGAAATCATAGTAATAATTATCAAATTGTAATGATTTAACAGCAACAGCTGTGCAAGGGTGCAAGGGTGTAGGCATTATGATGATAGTTCACATTATCAAGAAAATCATCGGCTGAAGCTAAAACAGGATTTGTTGAGTGAGAGAAAACTAGATCTAAAAACACACCATTATTATTGGGTAGGCTGTTCAATTGACTTAATCCAATAGCACTAAAATTATCGATAACAAATTTCCCAACTGATGAATCTGGGCATACAGCTTCCAAACCATCACTACCTTCTATCCAAATTAAATCTGGAATATTATAATCACCAAAAATCAATAACTCATGATCAGGATTGGTATTAAATAATTCAAACATACTTTCAACATGACTTTGATAAATTTCCAAATTTGACTTAGGAGGGATATATACTCCATCAATTATAAATCTATCCTGGCCATGTTTAAGACTAACAAACAATTGTTCAATATTTTTTGCCGAGTTTATCACTTACTTAGAAGACAAATATTTGCGTGTAGCTGATGTGGCGTGAGATGTGGCAATTTTACGTTTGTTTCTCAAACATTTTCTTCGCTACAGAGTGACTTTCAATGGCCTGGGCTTATTTCCTGGACGTCTCAATCGATATACTTTCATATCAGCAGCAGTATTCACTTCAAGCTGGTTTATAATTTCAGCAGCTTTTTCTACATCATGAGCAATTCTATTTTTATGGTCTTGGTGAATACATTCTTGGAGGTTATAAATAAGAATATTTTTTGATTTTCTTGATCTTTCATGGATTTTTTTGTATAAGGATTCAGCATCTAAAACATTACCAGCATTGGACTTCAGTAGTTTTACTTCATCCTTCAAAGATTTAATTTCATCTTCAAGTACACTAATTTTCCGAAGCAATTGTGGAACTTTTTTAAAAGAGATTGTACATTCATCACAGAAAAAAATAAGCATACGTTTTTGGAGAGTGAAAACCCTTTCCTCAGTAGAGCTCATGATGCAACATTTTTTAGTGACGTGGAAGACAATTCTGCAACTATCACATTGTACAAAATCTTCGTCACCATCCTTTACTAGTTGCTTGCAATGGGAACAATTTATTCTCCATTATAATTGTCCTGAGTGCTATCAATTCGTGGATAATTAACTTTCAGACACAATTTGGCAATGTTGATTTAATTTTAACCTGAATTTATTTCTTATCGTCCTTAATGATTATATTCAGACTTATATTTTGATTTCTTTAGAGTTAATTAATTAGATTGTTTGTTTATTATCTACCTTGTTTTTTCACACACAATGACTCACTTTTGTTAAATTTCACTATTTTTCAATTTTCGCAATTATTTTCCACTAAACTAACCCGATTTACGAGGAAAATTGAAAGTGAACTTATAATTGAAACTGCTTGATTTGGTGCCACGTTGCCATCCGTTTATTATACCTATATTTTTATAATACTAGATACCTATAACTACATACATATTGGAACTTTTTCTTTACGCACTAGTGCGTAAAGTGAAGTTTTACGCACTCGAAAGTGTGTCTAACTTACGTACTTTACATAGGGTAGTAGAAAAAGTATTAACTAGAGCTGTTGGGAACAATGTGTGAAAAAACAGAGTAGCTTATTGCTTCTTGAAACTGACACGGCGCCATTTTTTTTTTGTAACAGCACTTGCATATTGAAGCTAGGCATGGATTGCGGTCTATTTATAGTTGAGTTGGATAACTTAAATACTATTTGTTAGAAATGTTACAATTTAGTGGCGATTGTATTGTATTCAGAATGAGATGACATAAAATTACGTTTTAATCGTAAAAGTAGCATTAACTGCCAAATCACTATTGTAAGAAAAAAAATTGAGGAGGAAGCGCAAGTAACATTTAATACCAATATTATTAGAAAGGTGTACTAGATAAAGTGCAAATTATTAAGGTATACTGAATCAGTTGGCTAGCTCATGAAAAACTAGAGGACCATAAAACGTCAGTATGTATATTAGCCTAAATGCAAGGAACATTTCGCAAACCTTCTAAAAACTCTTTTGTCTTTTGAAAACACTCTGAAGTGTAGAAGGTAGAGAGAGCTGAACGAATTAACTCAACTTGAATTGATTAACTAACTGTGCAAAGTTTTGTTAGGTTCTTCATCCTACTTTTTGAGAAGAGGTCTTTATAAAACGTTTTGTGAACAAAACGTTAATTAAAATTAATTTGCTCGGAGAACATTAAATTTCTATCTTACCTTCAACAAAATTTTCAAATTAAATTTTTCCACGAGCGTATAGAATACATAGAAATGTATACTTTTCCGAACGCATCTTCGTTCAGAAAGTTTTACTTTTCCGCACGTAAGGTGATAACCATAAATATTGCTCAATAACTAGAATGTATACATCGTTCCAAGATATTTCATTTTGACTTATGCCAACATGAATGATTTAAGACCAAAACCCACTGCAGATAGTCGTACACCAGTGCTTGACACCAAACATTCATCAACATCTAACACAGAACTAGAAGTACTACATATTTGTGGTCAGAAATAAGAACTAGATTTCCTTGAAGAATTGGAAATTAGAAGACACTCAAGAGATTCACAATGTGAAGTTGTCAGTGGAGATATAAACCTAGGAAGCTCTCGTATATTGAATTGTCTTCTTAAGTAACAATTGTGAAGATCAGAAGATATTGTTTTCTTTGGTTTCCTATATCATCGCACAGTTATACTGATCTTAAATGGGAAAAAGATATCCAGGGTATCCCCATAAGGCTAATAATACATAAGCTTTAAAATTTGTAATATCATATTTTCTTATTTTCAAACACCAAGTAGGCATATCAAATGTAACTTCTGTCATTATGATGATGATATTTTGAAAATCGAAATAATGATCCATTTCGAATTTTCATATATTTTTTATTAAAGTGGAGTTAATTAGAAACTTTAAGTCTCATTTAAAAATATCAATATGAGCCGATTCTACAAAGTAAGGGTCCAGACAGTATATTCAATCTGAATGTTTTTAATAAAATATATATACATAAATATATACAAGGTAATACAACCTATAGTGACGGTCTCTTTCCTCAAACCTTTAATAATAATTCCGTTTATAATTTCATGTGGAGTGATACGCTTAACTCCATGTTTGTGTAGAAACTATTGTGTATATTGGAATAAAATGAAAGAGCTTTTCCTCAATATATTTAATGACAAAATTGTAAAACCGTATCTTCCAAATCTGACATAAAACAACATCAACAATAATAATATTTACAATATATGAGTAACCATGAGACCCATTTCCTTCCCACCTTGTGCGAAGAGGAAACTTTGCAGAACTTCTTATTTTCATTGATCATCATAACGTGAAGGTTTTCTAACTAATCGTCCATATCTAGTTCTTAATGAATTTCCTTCTTCTTGTGTTTTCTTCTCTTCGTTAAGTATACTACAATCACGAATTTCTAATGGATATAACTTTGAAATTCGTGATGTGATAATTTAATCCTTGCGACTCTTGATACATTGTCTTTTCCTGGGTAAATTTCTAGAACTTTGGCTATCGGCCAATTCACTCTTTTCATATTATCTACTTCTAAAATTACAATGTCTCCTACTTGCAGATTAAAACTACTTTTCCTAAAACCATAGTTGATTAAATTTGACAAGTATTCTTTTCTAAATCTAGTTCGCATATCTTGTCTTATCTTCTGTAGGTATCTATATCTTTTCATTAAATGCTGTCTGTCGATAACATCTAGATCTGGTACCTCATTGCTGGGATTACTTTGTATAAAATGCGCTGGACTAAGTGGAATTAATTCTTCATTTTCCGAAACGTAAGTCAATGGTCTAGAATTGATAATAGATTCGCAGTCACACAAAATAGTATAGTAAGCTCTTCATAATTTAGGTTTGATTTCCCTAAATTTCGTCGTAACAGTTCTTTAATAGTTCTTATCATGCGCTCCCACCATCCTCCCCACCAGGATGCAGTAGGAGTATTGAAAATCCATTCTATTCTCTTCACTGAAGAATAATTAACTATTTCCTTCCAATCAATTTTCTTCAAATGATTATTAGCGCCGATAAAATTGGTACCATTATCGGAATAAATAATTGAAACCCTTCCTCGTCGAGCTATAAATCTTCTCAAAACTAATAAGAAAGTATCCGTAGACAGCGAAGTTACTAATTCTAAGTGAACAGCCCTATAAACAGCACACGTAAATATAACAAACCAGGCTTTCTTTTCTTTCTTCAAATATAGTGGACCAGCATAATCCATCCCTGTTACTTCAAATAGTGCAGTATCTTTTATCCGATTTTCCGGTAATGGTGCAAAAGGTGTTTCTATCGACTTCTGACTATGTCTTTTACATATAACACACTTAGATAAAACTTGTTTAATAGTTTTCCTACCTTTTAGTATCCAATAATTTTCCCTTAAAATTCCGAGCAGTGTAATTACTCCTGCATGATAGTTTAATATTATGCTGTTCATAAATTAGTTTATTAACAATATCGTGGTTATTGGGCAATAATATAGGAAACTTAAATTGTTCAGTATCATCTAGGTAAGACAATCTTGTTTTTACTCGTAATAAATTTTGTTTATCAATAAATACCTGTAAATTGTGTACGACTTCAAGTTTCAATTTTCCAAAACTTTCGGTCTGTATCATTTTTAATAAATAAGTTTCGGCTTTTTCCATCTCATCAAATGTCAGTTCGTTTTTCAATCTATCTTTCTCATCACTTTTTAAATTGAAGTGAAATCTTAGAATCTACATATTTTCGTAAACTTTGAAAAGTAATTGAAATTCTTGGTTAAAATTTTAGTTTCACATATTACAGTTGTATTATATTTCTTGCGTTCTTTTCCAATTTCGTATTCAGGATATAATATATCATTTGACTTCGGCCAACACTCAGGTTTCTTCTTTAGCCAGTCCGGACCCTCCCACCATTTACTTTCCATGAGATATTTTGCATCACAACCTCTAGATGGAAGATCCGCAATATTCATTTCACCGGGTATATGATTCCAATCTTTTGAGTCGGTAAAAGTACATATTTCTTTTACTCTATTTCCCACAAAGGTATTCCAATCTCCCTTTGTTTTTATCCAAGCCAATACAACTATTGAATCAGACCAATAAAAAGTCTTAGATATGTTCAAATTTTCCGTTTGTTTTATAGAATTAGATAATCTTCAACCAATTAATGCTGCCATCAATTCCAAACGAGGTAAGGTAATTGCTTTCATTGGTGCGATTCTTGATTTAGCTTGTATAAGCTGGACCGATACTTTTTCCTCAAATTCCATTCTTATAAAAATACATGTTGCATATGCCATCCTACTTGCATCACAAAAGACATGTAAAGTATTGTTGGAATTATTTGAAGAAACGCTACTTAGCGCTCTAGGAATTACACAAAAGTTCAACCAAGAAATTTGTTTGAGCCACTTTTTGAATTGCTTTATAATCTCTTCAGGTAACTCTTTATCCCACCCTAATTTTAATTTCCACGTATTTTGTAGAATAGTTTTTGGAATGAGCATTACAGGGCATGTGAAACCAATTGGGTCAAATAATTTCTGGGCAATGGATAGTAACCCTCTTCTGGTTAATGGAATATCCGATAAATCATTTATACTGTGCATATCGCAAAAAAGCGTGTCATTTTTAAAATTCCAAGACAAACCCAACACTGAAGTGACATTATTCTTACATGCTATATCTTCATTTGCTTCTCCAAAAGAATGTATCCAACCTCTCAAATCAAAACTTCCTTTTGCCATCAAAGATGTAGATTCTGAGATAAAAATGTTTAGCTCTTCATCCGAATTTACACTTGTAACGCAGTTATCTACATAGAATGATTGTTTTAGTTTAAGTGCTGTATGTTTATATTGTTCACCTTCACCTTCTAGATGATGATTTAAAGTAGCTGCTAGTAAAAACGGACTTGATTTTACTCCAAATACGACTCTACAATGTCTATAAATTTTTATTTCCCCTTTTGAATAGTCTTTCCACCATAAAAATCTTAGGAAGTCTCTATCTTTTTCGGCTAAACTAATTTGTAAAAATGCTTTCTTAATGTCTGAAATTACACCTATAGAGCCCATTCGAAATCCTAATAAAATCGAAGGTATCAATTCTAATAAATTAGGACCCGTTTCTAAACAACTATTTAAAGAATGACCCCTTTTATCTTTAGCGGATGCATTAAATACTGGCCTGATTTTAGTACTTGCACTAGAGTCTTTTATTATTGCATGATGCGGCAAGTAATGACAAGATTTACTGCCAAATTCATTGGTAACTTCTTCAATTATCTTAAGTTGGTCCCATTCATGAAAAACTTGTTCATACTCAGAAAACTTATTCATATCTTTAAGTTTACTTGTTACAGAAATTAACCTTTTTTCAGATATTTCTTTGTTACTGTGAAGTTCTGGATGACCTTCTGACCAAGGCAACATTACCTCATACCGTTGATTCTTATTAAAAATAATATATTTGTTAAATCGCTCTAAAACTTCATGATGCATACCTATCATTCCTACTTTTTACCTCAACTGGATCTGTAATGCCGAGTACATCTAAGTTCCATAGGTCGGAAATCAACAATGTCTGAGTCGTTAATTGCAAAGAATTCATCTTGTTGTGAAGTCTACCCATAAGCGTCCATCCAAGCTTGGTTTGCATGGCGATAATTCCTTCTTCTATATTTTCTACAGTTCCAGTAAATAAACTAGCTAATACGTCAGCACCTAATAAAATAGAAATTTCAAGAGAATCATAAGTTGAATCGGTGATAATAATATTCTTCTTCTTGAAATTCGATATGACCAATTGATTTGTTAATCTTGGTATATAATTACAAATTTTCTTTTGTTCTAATAAATGTATATTCATGCTAAAAGACTGATCTATACTCTGCATAGTAACTTCAAATAAATTACGAGTTTCTGGATTTAATTCTGTTCCTCCGAAAACACCCTGTATTAAATTTTCTTCGCGAATTTGAGTAAACTTCATTTCAGTTGCTAAATTTGATAAAATATATGATCTCTGTGATCCTGTGTCAAGCAAAACTCTAACTACTTTCGAAGTTTTTTCATTGACCACTCTTACAATAACTGTTTGTAATAAAGTTTCATTACTAACTTGATTATGACTAGCTAAGGTATTTTCCACTACTTTATTTCCTTCGGTTTTACCTTTTTCCAGTTCTTTGCTCATTTGCAAATCTGGACACATAATAGGTACATGCTTTTTACTACATAAAATACATTTCAAGAAAATTTTGCAATTTTTCAAGCTATGATTTGGTTTGAGACATCCAAAGCAACAGTTATTTTTTGAAACTAGATCTTTTTTCTCATTGAACGAAAGTTTTTGTGCTGATATGCAATCCTTACTTAAATGTTTTCTGTTACAAAATATACAATTATTACTGATCCATTTGATTTTCTTACCAGTATCATTAGTCCCAACTGTTAAACTAGCTGCTGGCTGCTGTACAAGGTTCTGTTTCATTCGACTTTGTTTTTTCTGTGCCAAATTGATTCTTTCCTCACTTTCAACCTCACTTTTCAGGAACTCTAATAACATATTTAGATAATTATTTTGGTCTTTGTTATTCAATGAAAGATAATTACTACTTCGCTGTCGCTCCCAAACTCGTAATATGTCTTCTGGTAATGCTGATTCTACTAAAGGATAGAGCATAGCTGCATACTTATCACTAGTAACTCTTAGGGTTTCAAGTGCTCTTAATTGAGTTTCCAATTTACCAAATAAAGATGACAGAGATATACCTACTTTTTGATTCAAAACTAGATTTAAGAGCTCTCGAAGATATACTTCTATGAGAAGTTCATCGCGTGCAAACCTGTTTTTCAGTTGTTCTATAGCCTTCTCGTAGTTATCTGCTGATGGCGGAAAGCTTGCTACAAGTTCTCGTGCAGCAGATTTGTCTTCTGTTGATTGAAGTAGATATTGGAACTTGTCCTCATTGTCGATATCCTGATCTTGATGAATTTTCTTAAACTGTCCCCAAAATCCAATCCATTCTTTAACGTCCCCGCTGAATTTCTTAAGTTCTAGCTTCGGTAGACGGAATTTTCGTTTTGAAGACTCACTCGTACTGTTAGTACTTCTATTATCTTCATCTCTGTGATTCTGATTGTTGTTGAGAAGATAATAGCTTTTATTTTTGTAGCGAATGAATTCATTGCGATAAAACTCTGTATCATCCCATTCTTGCTCTGATTCTTCTTCACTCATGGTGTCTAGAGACAAGTAAATATCATTCAATTTTTGGTCTACAATATATAAACGTTCTGCTTTGTCTTCGAGCCGGTTTATTAAGTCTGTAATATCTTCTTTCTTCAAATGCCTGTCTTGTATTACAGTTTCCAATTCTTTCGTGGTTTTAATAAACGCTCGTCGTAACAGAGCTCTTTCTTTCTTGTAACTTTTTCAACATTTTCCCAACTATCGCGGAAAAAGAAAGCTGGGCACAGTATAGTTCTAGATCATTAGTAAATTTACTTCATTTTTATCTAATGCGAAACGTATGTTATCATGAGTTGTTTTTAAAGTGGCATTTCCGTTATACGTATCAAATATCATTCTAATTTTAAAGTATTCGTTATCTTAAATTATCACTCATGTGATTTATTGTCTTAAATACAATGCAGAATATATTATATTTCATACAGTCTAAATTAGTTGTTTAAAATTATTGATACATCGAAATGTGTTTCAAGAGTTTAGTTTTCTCAAGCATTTTGCTAGCATCCGTTTTGGGACTTCAGGGTAAGAAAACTATGATAATATGTCTTAGGAGGGGGTTTATATTACTTTGCAAATGTAGGGTTACTCACGAATTTGCACCAGATTATTTCTATGCATTTGAGTTTACCATCGATACCGTTTGATGTGATGAAGAGATTTTTTTATTGTCGTAGATGACTTACTTGAATGGATAGACTTTACAGGAGATATACCGGTAGATGCTATCCCCATCGGAAAGGCATATTCAGGGGAATATGTTTATGTTGGATTGGCTCATTTAGTGGATGAAATAGGTGAAGGTTACATTCCCGGAAATATACGTACTGGTTACGACCATATGAATGTATCATTAAATGGAGTGTTATATAGCGTCACTGAAAATATTAAGGTATACCTAGTATATTATATTGGAGAATGATGATTTAAGGTAGTTAAAATGCAACTCACAATATATTATATTCCAGATTTTGGTGGGAAAAAATAATTATTTGTCAAAAATGACTTGGGCCCTTACAGACATGGTATATTTTATGGAACTTTTTGACCATGACGAATACCATCCTGTACGGGCTGGATGGGAGGCGTCAAAGTATAATGGACATCCTTATAATACTTCAATATACATAGGAAAAGCAAATGATTACGTCGGAAAAATTTTCACAAGCTCTACGAATTACAATCATAACAATATTTTTCTCACAGACTTCGCATCTCCGGATTTCCAGTGGCCCCATAGTTATCAAGTCTTAGTGTATTATTATTGAAGTTTATAATTAGTATTTTATGCAACGATCATGTAATGATTGCCATTAAGACACGAGAATGTTGTAGGATACGAAACGAGCCGCAGGCGAGTTTCGTATATAATATGCGAGTGTATTAATGGCCATTACATGAAAGTTGCATACAATATTTTTTCTACTCCGATTAATAAGAATTATTTAATTAATAATTATCGTTTATTATAAAAAAACAAGAACAATGACAGCTGTCAAATTAAGTGTCACTTAATAGGTCTGTTCGCCTGCAATAAAAGTGTAGCACTGAGCTATATAATTTTGAAAAATTCAGGTCTATCTGTGAAAAAATGCGTGTAAAGTTGCTAAATTTGGGACTATCTATGTATATTGCATTTGTATACTGCAAGAAGCATTAAAAAATAATTAAAATAAATAAAATCGTATAGCTCAGTGCTACACTTTTATTGCAGGGACCAGACGTAATATAATTATTCATTCTTTTTTATATTTTCTTGGGAAATTAAACCAAATTTTTTCTGTTGTGTCAAAAATATTGTGGTTTAATTTCCCAAGAAAATATAAAAAAGAATGAATAATATACCACAAGGAACATACAGAAGATATGTAATATAATTAATTTCAGAAATGTCAACCAGGTATCCATGGCTATATTAAATATTGTGCGAATGTCGCATTCCTATTGGCTTAAAAATCTGTATCATAATGAAAATTTGTATCATAATGAATATCATTTTTAGGTCACAATAAAAAATAAAATTGTTTATAACATTTCATTTTTAAATAAATATTACGTTTGTGCCTCTTCACTTCATTTTATTTTCTATATATACCTACCACCCTTCTCATTGTTGAAAAATATCCAATACTTTGTAAAGCGCATATTTTATCAAGTGATTCAAGAAGGGGAATTACTAATCCACTGATTATACTCCCTTACCAGTGGCGTAGCGTGCCTTGTCGGGGCCCCGTATAAAATTTTTTTTGGAGGCCCTTATATGAGAGTAATGATTTTTCACAGAAGAAAAAAATATTGTGAAAAGAAATATTTATTTATCATAACATAATTTAACCATTTTACAAATAAAAATCAAATTTTAAATATTCACTCTCCTTGCCTTTTTTTTCGGCAAACTGATTTATTAAATCATTTATGGCTGATGATGATTTTGGTTTTTCTAAAGTTTCTGCCTCTATGGACAATAGTGAGAGGTCTGAGCAAATGTGCTGCCATCTGTAGTTGTCATGATATATTAAGACACCTATTCGAATTTCAAATTCAGATTCTCAACAAAGCCGATTAGTTTATTAGGTGAATGATATCTTAGGTCCAAGGGCGAGAGAGATCAGATATCTGATTCGAGCCGCGGCGAGGCAGGCACAAATTATATGCTCTGCTGTTTCATCGTCTTGCAGACAAAGACAGCAGGTTGGATCTTCTGACAGTCCTAGTTTTAGCATATGATGACTCAGATGACAGTGGCATGTTAGACAACGTAGGTCATGCCTGCTATAGTCTAACATTTGTTTGGAGACATTCTACGAAGGATGTATAAAAGCATTTGAATGAACCAATCCTGGTACATTATGCCAGAAGTCTGAAGCTCTTCTTGCTGTCCAGGTATTTAGTGTTTGTTTTGCAAAACTTATTGCGATGCCAATCGTAGGTTCTGGTTCGATAAAACCACGTGCAGCAAGAGAGTCTGCCTTCTCGTTTCTTTCCATGTCAGAGTGGCCAGGGATCCAGACCAGCAATGCTTTATTGAGTTCTCCTAATGAGGAGAGTCTTTTTAGGCAGTTTAAAATCAATTTCGACGTTACACGGTGAGAGCTAAGTGCTTTCAAAGCTGCTTGGCTCTCCGATGAGAAAATTTTTAATGTTCTATGTATGAGATTGGCTTGCTTCTTTCTATTCTTTCTATGACACGTATAGGCATCATTTTTCATCCTGGCATACAATTTGATGCGATATTAATAAATAAAATAAACTCACAAAAAATATACGAGCATGAAAGTTGCGTTTCAATAGCCGCGTAAAGTAGGAGCCACTTTACTTATGAGTTATGACTATGGAATTTTCACGATAAAAAGACGATGATGTCATTTTCAGTTACCTTCCTGCTTATCAGAATAAATATTAATTTACCAACCGTAAATACAATTTATCCTCAACAGCCAAGGCAATTTACAGCTAACGGGTTGGCAAAACTTCAAGACGTTGTCAGATCAACTGTTAGAATTCCCCAATTTTTTTAGGTTTATTGACATTCGATCATCGTATAATATTCACAAGTTTTTTTGGTGCTTTTAAATTCATTATTTCTTCAAGATTAAAAAAGCAGTTATTTTCATATCTAATTATTTAGGCAAATATGCAGTGTGCAGTTAATAAAATGCCGAAGCAGCTGAACAGCAAATGTCAAGAGATAACGAGAATGCCGAAATGGGGGCCTGCTTCTCCCGCTTAATGCTGTAAGAGACGTAAATAATAGTATTCGCTAATTGTATTCATTATTATTAATATTATTGTTACATATTCTAATGTGAATGATTGAATGTTAATAATGTTAGGTTAGGTTAGGTTCATTAACATCAGATTGACTTTTCTAGTTTTCGTTAAGTAAGGAAAAAACTAAAGCTTGGCAACATCACAATATTTTGTTTTGTAACGTCATCGTCTTTTTATCGTAAATAAACTATAGTTTGGTAGTCATGGAATTTGTTTGACGTATATAAGTTGACAGAAAATTTTCAGTGTGCTTAAATTTGAGATCCCGTGAAAAGTCTGTGGACTGGTTTGATTGTCAGCAAACCATCCACAACCAAGGTACCGTGGTCCACAAGCAAGTTTTGTTTTCTGCTCGAACACACAATTTGAAATGCGCACGCGTCTTTCAGTTTGCAATAAAATCTGATCTATGCTTGAACAAACCTATTGAGATTCTGCAATGTGCACGATTTCAAATTGGTGTCTTCCAAGCCGCTGGGGTGCTGGATTGCAAAATCAGAGCTTAACATATTCCTCCTAGAGTTCATATAATAACCTTTTTGGTGTGCTTAACCGATTGTTAATGTCCTTCTTACACATCCCGTTGGAGGAAATGAAAAAAAGGCAGGTCTGTGATTAATCCATGGAGGTAAAAGAGAGAGGAGAGAACATAACAGTATAAAGAATCATCGACTAAAGTGGCTTCTCAATATGGCCGACTTCCGTTGAAGCGTAAACAAACCAGAGGCGTACATTAAATTATTCAATAAGGGGAAACAAACAACTCTCATATTATGCATCTTTTTAAGGTGGTATATATTGGATAAAAGGAGTCTCCAAACGCTATTGTACAACTCAATATCAACTTAAATTTATACTAATACTCATAAATAACCTTTCTAATACCGAAAATCACTATTTTTTTTAACGTGGCTTTCAAATTTGACACATTTGAGTATATTAAGGTTATTTATGTTGACACAAGAATTGATGACTAATGTCACTAATGTGGCTTCTCAATATGGCGACTTCCGTCGAAAGTTGGTTAAGTCACTACCACGCTTACCTTCCCTCCTCTCTCTTTTACCTCCATGGATTAATCCTAATCAAAATATCACAATAATGAACCGTTTAGATGTATTACAAACGTTAAGCCTTGAAAAATTTTATTAGTTGATGTTTAGATTACGCGTAAGCGCCACCTATCAATCGGGAGAAATTACAGCGCTCAAAATAGGATGCAGACATACTTTTCGTAGCGGCAATGTGTCCTACGACTTTTTCTATTGTCCCACTGACAGTTCCGTCAGGTCTGTACTTTGTTGTTTACGGTCAATTATTATTCATGAAATTAATCTTAATCATTAATCTTATTGTTATATTTATTTAAATAATACAAAAATATGCCTGAATACACGGAAAAACATCAGAATTTTGAAGGTTCTCGAGTATTTTCAGTTAGAATAAGAAGCTGGTGGTTATTAATTTCATAGCTTTTTCGAATTTGGCTGAATACGATCCTGAAGATTATATTTATCAAATTTAAGGTATAGTTTGTTCAGCCATCCTTTGCCGTTACGTCATAATGGGTGACGTATTCTGATGTTTTACGTATGTCTTATATTACTGGAATGTTATTTTACACTTAACCTCAAAATTAGAATCAATGACATATGTTAAGAATTGTTTTCAAAATATGACAACTGAACTGTCAAAAGTAACAGATAAAATGTATGTCGACCTTAGATAAGAAATACGTTAATGACATCATAACTCCGTCTCATCCATTTCATGAATGAGAGAGCAAGCTGGACAATGTATGACGTAACGGCAAAGGATGGCTGAACAAACTCTATATGTCAAAATAAGCAATAAAATAAACGACATACCCAAAACCCGAACATACGTCACAAACGATGACGCACCAAGAAGGCGATTGTATTTACTATAATAATTCGGTCTTTTATTTATTTACTTTAAGGATGCCAATCCTTGTTTGTTGGGGTATATAATAGTTTGAGGTGTTAAATTATTAATGGTGGAATTCTGAGAACATCTGTAAGATCTATAAGCCGAAATCTGTAAGAGTTACAGGAAATGCGATTCTAACCTTACCTGTTACTTACAGATTCGTAAATATTTAAGGGCTGGACATCTGTCACTGTAAGCAGTTAGGTGTGGTACGGAGCGTTGTATTATTATTATCATTTTTCGTCTAGGTATTATTAGTTAGAAAGTTGTAGATTTTCTAGTTTCTTTGCGATTTTTAAGTGAGCACCATTGACATTAATATGAACGGACAATTAAATATTTTGTTGGAAGGGGATGAGAATCCGTTTGACCATATTTTTTTGTGTATTATTATAAAATACAGGGTGATTCATTACTAATTGGAAATAATTTAATAGTAGAATCCCGACTTCAAATTATGAAGATTTAACCCAAAACACCTAAATAAAATGTA